>JBAMJV010014491.1:0-29438 GCA_037951105.1 Echinarachnius parma
ACTTTTGTTAGTGCACGCTCAAATGCGCTTGGATGACGTTTCATATAGAACAGTTGAAAAACATGGCAGCCTTCAGTGGTCAGTCAAAACAGATAGTGGTTTTGAAAAAAAAAACATCAATTATTTCCATTATTAGTGATACCCATGAGGAAATAAGACTAGAAGTGGCATGAATTATGCAAACATTCCAGCGGTTCATTCCCCTTTAAATTACACCCTTTTATATACGTCAGATTGAAACGAAACAAATAATAACATAAACTTTGGAATGTAAGGCGTTGTAAATATCATCGCCTTTCTTTTCATGAAACACTTCATTTCTCTTAGGTTATGCGATTTAAAATATTGTTTTCCTGCTCATTACTTATTCATAGAGCTCCAAGTCATACATATTTGCTTTTTTAATGGGAAACTTGTAGATGCTCTGTGCGCAGTGGCGTACCCAGGATATTTTGTGGGGGGGGGGGGGGGGGGGGGGGGGGTGTCGGTGAAGATTTTCGAGGGGAGATTGTCGGTGAAGATTTCAAGGGGTGGGGGTGCAAGATTTTTCGGGGGGGGGGGGTGCCGATGAAGATTTGTTTCGAGGGGGGGGGGGAGGGGGTGTCGGTGAAGACTTTTCGAGGGGGGGGGGGAGTTGTCCGTCATTGTTTTTGTTTGAGGGGGGGTGGGTGTCGGTGAAGATTTTACGAGGGGGGGAGGGTGTACGTCAACATTTTTTTCAGGGGGGGGGGGGGTGTCGGTGAAGATTTTTCGAAGCCGAGAAAACATCAGTTTAATTGTGTAACGCTGGCAAAAGAGAGTGAAAATGTAATGTCATTATTGATTCGGTCTCGGCTAAGATATATTAGCAAAAATTAAACAAAGAAAATCAATTGAAAACGCGTTGAAGTTTGAAGGTGCGTTTCATCTAGAGGCATAAACGCTGTCATAAAAATGCATTCTTGAATAATATTTCCAAACTTAATATATTTTTTTTGTCGAAACGTTGTTTTGTTCAGGAATCCCGATCATTAGACATTCAAACACAATTAATACAACTTCATAACAAATACATCTTTTATATCAGTTTTGCAATTTCTCCACGGACAAAGTTACCAATTATAAAATAATTAGGCCTTTAGAGATTTATATAAGTTAGCGATGAAACGAGAGGTTAGTTCCAAAAGGCGCTAAATCCACTTTCCGTGAAAATGAGTAAACATTATCATAATAATAATAATAATAATAATAATAATAATATTACATTTATATAGCGCTTAATACAATGTTTTAAGTGCACTATTATTACCCTTGGTCATCAGGTACAGGTCAAACCCGCACAATTATCTTGTGCACCGTCTCAACTCCCTGGGGAGCATACCAGCCCAGCTGCCCAACGGGCGCTGAAGGCTAATTAACACCTGACCAAGTCATAGGTTTTGTTTAGGTCATCACGTTTAAGTACAGTTCACAATCTCCTTTTTATTGATATTTTTATGACCGATTCTTGTGAAGTGTGAACGTATATATGCATATAAATCATAATAACTGACATTTTGATTCATAATTATGCATAATACATAAATTGCAAGGTTTTCTTTTGTTTATGGCCAGCAGATTCAGGTTTTGAGTCCATTTAAATTGACATGATTGATCAAGCCTTCATTTGACCTGCTCACGAACTGGCCACAAAGAAAATAATTATTGTTGAAATACTGTGTGAATGTCATAACTTGACATAACTTGTATTGATGCTTTGCAGTGGCGTACCCAAGATTTTTTTAAAGGGGGGTTATTTGGAAAAAAATTCCAACCGATACCTTCAAAATTTTCGAGACCGAGACCAAGTACTTTCAAAGTTGAAAACCCCTCTCAGTTGGGGGGGGGGGGGGGGGGGGGGGGGCGGGGGGTCCGTCAAAATGTTTCGAAGCCTGCTGTTTGGCTTATTTGTGGCACTCGCACTCAAATGACATGCATACTATTTTGTTTGTACAGTGCGCCAGTAACACCACAGATGGCTTATTTGCCGCACTCAGCCTCAACGATACGGACGGTTTCTCCGAGGAAAGCTTGCACGAGGCCGTTCCTACGCTGCTTTACATCACCACCGAGTTGGAGTCGGTGTGCGCCGGCGAACTCTCGGTGGCGGCACTCGACGAAGATACGGTGTTCGGCGCGCTGATGTCTGCTGGCGACGATGGCGCCAGCGATACTCTCACGGAGGAAGATTTGGCGGAGATTCTCCACCACATTGGCGAGAATTACACCGCAATCACGCAGGCAACGGTATGGATTGTAAATTGTATATACTAGTAATATATTAGTGGTCTTGAATAAACAATGATATTAAATAATTCAATAACCACGAAAATAACAGCATCTACACGAAAACAAGAAAAATGCAATATATTGCATTTGCTTTGAAATCTAGTTAGCAAAAGGAAACAGACGATTGTATTATACATTTTTTTTTAAAATTTTTATTATGACCAACGCTCTCGTTTCCGTTAGTAAAAAAATGTGACGTTTTAGCATCGTCGTTTTCAAAAAATCTTTTCAGTTTTATTCTATGATTTCGCTAAAAATTTGCCGATTTAGAAGATGGTCTCGAAATTTGTAAAGATAAAGACCAATAATACCAATACATATGTATATATGCTATCATCTTATTTTCAGTGCTCCGAACGATGTCGAGTTAACGTAATGTCGAAACAATGATCAATCGTGAAACACGAGCTTACACTTCCGAAAATTGTGCCTTTCCTGAGCACAAAAACGTAAAAACATTTTCCACCGTTTTAATCTTATATTTAAAATAAAAAGTATGATTTTTTTTGCTATAACCCACCCCCCCCCCCCTTTATTCAGTGTTTCGATGTCGAATCAATCTTCGTCGAAACGGTGGTCGACCACGAGGCTGGAGCGAACACATCCGAGACTCATGCCGTAGCGGAGCACGTCATTGCTAGTCTTCTACAGGGACACTGCATCGGCGAAGCTACACTGCCGACCACGGAGTCGTTCACCGATGCCGTGTTCGGGTCGTATGCTACTGGAGACTATATCGTGGAAGATGGTAAATGATTATTATTGAAGGGATAGTTGAGTTTTGGTATAGAATGAAAAACTGAGTGTACAATTTTAATGACAGAATAAACTTTATTTGATCAAAATCGGTTCGGACGGAAACGGCTGAAATATTGATAAATAATATATCCGATCGGGATATAGGGATCAGATTTATTCGATGATTTTTTTGTTAAATTAAAAAAATGCCTACACTTTTTCAAAAATGTTAAAAAGAGGTTTTTAGATAGTTGTTGATGATCTCTCTATTTAATCATTATTTCAACCAAACTTCACATGCATAATTTTGTATGAAAAATGGTTGAAACCAATGCCTTTTTAGAGAGCGCCCTCCTGTGTTTTAATTGCTCTTTTTGAATGATAACAGGCTTTTTTGTATGAAAAATGGTTGAATAGTACTATTGAAGTAACCTCAGAGCCCATAGTTTTAACTAGAGCCTCTTAAGGCATGGTATATTTGTATACCGTATTATTATTGTTTGGTTTGAAGTCAGAATTCGTTAGAGAAGTAAACAGTTTACAAACTACCTTTTGTATAATATAAGTAAACTAGAGGTTCCCGTTCAACTTCCGTTTGATGTAATTGGATACCCGTTGACCATTACCTCCCTAAAGGTAGCAATCATCACCTGAAAGGTGAGGGTCATACCTCAAGGCATGGCGATTTGCATAGACGGACAGACAGACAAACAAACAAACACAACCTCTTTTAGTTGTGTAGAAAGTAATGAAATATTACAAATTCATCGTGTGGATGGTTTCTTGACTCGATTTCTAGAAATAAAAACAAAAACAACACCGACAACTAGAAACGATATAGGTAATAACAAGATAACCCAATGTAGGGCTGTAATGGATTTATCGATAGAGTGCCTGAACCAACGTCTGTTTGTCCCTGGTTTAAAGGGGCTAGGTCGTCATGTACTTAGAGTAAAGTCATCACCATCGATATACACACTGGATATAGCACGCTACACACTGCCGACTGCGCGACGTTGAAAATATTTAAAAGTACACCTAAGACAAAAGGTGCTCTATTCACTCGTGCGAATCAATTCACGCGAGTGAATGGAGCACTGTTTTTTTTTTTACATGGCCCTTATAATAGTGCGCATTGCAAAACTCCCTCTAGAAATAACGTCTAAGTTTCTTTAAAAATCACACATTACACGTACATTACCTTGTTCATTACGATGCAGAATTCTTCCACATGTTGGAACTACTCGGGATTGGTGGAGCGGCCGAGGCAGCTGCACACGATGACCACGCCCACAGACGAAGGAGGCGTGACGCTGTGATCCCATTGGTGGAATCTTTGCTGTCTGCACACAACCGCGCAAAGCGTGTTGTCGACGCGCACGAGCATGCGCACGCCGCCAGTGAAACAAACGTTACAGGGGTGAGTAAAATTGTACGTGTTTCTCGAGGAAAATAATATATTAGCAACATCAGAGAATGAAGCATAATAATTATGGCAAAATTGTAATGAATGAATATTGATGCAATATAATCACATGAAAAAAAGCGAATCAAAACTGAAAACAATAACAGGCAAAACAAAAACAAAACGCTGAAAAAACACGCATGTGCAGTGAGGCATAAGAGATCAAATATCAGCATAAATTCATTCGTCTCTTTCCTTTTTTAAATTGCTTTCAGACGTGTTTCTCGGGCGAGGAGCTCCTGACCATATACGGGGTCGATCACGAGGTTGGCCTCAGCGAAGACCAGTTCAAGGATATCGCGCCCTCTCTCATTCAGCAGATTCTGGACGGCGCCTGTGCCGTCACGAATACTACGACCGCGGCTGCGGCGATCACTGATGCTGAAAGTGAGTAGGATAGAAAAGGACGTAGATGACTAAGGGTTGAACATATTACACGCATACACAGACAGACAGACAAACAAACAGACACACGCACACGCACACTCACGCACGCACACACAGACGCACGCACGCACGTCACACGGACTCACATACACACGCAAACACGCGAAAATTCACACACACGCACACGCACAAACATGAACACGCACACACGCACACGCACTCACACACTCGTGCACACGCACGCACATACGCCCATACATAAGGACGGCACGTGTGACGTCACGAATACTACGACCACGGCAGCGACGATCACCGATGCCGAAAGTGAGTATAAAGGAACGAAAATGACGCAGTATGAATTCCGTGGGCGGCACTTTCCTAATCCCATCCATGTCCATGTGCCTTTGTTTGGCACTATGAATAGCGCCCTCTGCACATAAGCCCACAGTCCCTTAGACTAAATAAAATACTATTTTAATTAAATGTGGGGCTACGGAACTCTGGTTGTGTTTCTTATCAGGTTGTGCTCCGTGGTCGGGGCACTGCTAATCCTGTCAATGTCTATGCGTCGTAATCTACTGGTACAAGCATGGGTAATGTGAACAGCGCCCTCTGCAAATAACAACACGTTATTCCTTTAATCTGAATTTCAGTGTGGGGCTACGGAACTCTGGTCGTGTTTCGTATCAGTCCGTGTTTCATGGTCTGCACGCTGCCCGGCCATCCTTCCCGTATCTATGCCTCGTAATATATAATTGTATTTCTGTGGTACAAGCATGGGTAATGTGAACAGCGCCCTCTGCAAATAACAACACGTTATTCCTTTAATCTGAATTTCAGTGTGGGGCTACGGAACTCTGGTCGTGTTTCGTACCAGTCCGTGTTTCATGGTCTGCACGCTGCCCGGCCATCCTTCCCGTATCTATGCCTCGTAATATATAATTGTATTTCTGTGGTACAAGCATGGGTAATGTGAAAAGCGCCCTCTGCAAATAACAACACGTTATTCCTTTAATCTGAATTTCAGTGTGGGGCTACGGAACTCTGGTCGTGTTTCGTATCAGTCCGTGTTTCATGGTCTGCACGCTGCCCGGCCATCCTTCCCGTATCTATGCCTCGTAATATATAATTGTATTTCTGTGCTACAAGCATGGGTAATGTGAAAAGCGCCCCCTGAAAATAACAACGTTATCTCTTTAATCTGAATTTTAGTGTGGGGCTACGGAACTCTGGCCGTGTTTCTCATCAGTCTGTGTTTCATGGTCTGCACGCTGCCCGGCCATCCTTCCCGTATCTATGCCTCGTAATATATAATTGTATTTCTGTGGTACAAGCATGGGTAATGTGAAAAGCGCCCTCTGCAAATAACAACGTTATCTCTTTAATCTGAATTTCAGTGTGGGGCTACGGAACTCTGGCCGTGTTTCTCATCAGTCTGTGCTCCGTGGTTGGGGCACTGCTCATCCCGTTCATGTCCGGGTTCGTCTACCAGGCGGTCATCCAATGCCTGATCGCACTGGCTGTGGCGACGCTTGTTGGGGACGCCGTCTTGCATCTTATTCCACAGGTATATTATTTATGTATTTAATTATTTGTTTATCAATTAATCAATTATTCCAATAATTAAATAGGGAAAATCTATGTTTGTATTTATTTGTTATTAATTAAGTTATAATTGAAATATGAAAAGTGCATTTCATTATTTCATCATTAAATTGATTTCTGCTTGGGTTGATTCATTGTTTTATCAATATTTCATTTTACTTTCAGAAATATAAAGAATTGAAGGAAGGAATTTGGACTATCATCAGAAAATTTTACCAATAGGCCCCTTTGCAGAGAGAGTTGCAATCGATTGTAAAGATGCAATTAATTGCAAGTCAAAAGAGACGCACCTCTCAACCAATCAGATATGTACATTTAGTCACATGATCTGACTTGCAATTAATTGCAAGTTTACGATCGAGGCCCTAGTAACAGTATATCATGTTCGTTTATTTCTCCTTTACTTGTGGTATGTACACGCTCATGAACCTACGGCCGCGGAGGATGTACACGCTGCACACGGACCCGCCAACCCCGAGCTTAAATTCGTGTTGAAATATCTTGTTCGCCCTATTAGTCACACGCACAACCATCTTTAATGTTCTGTGTTTTTCTTCTTACATGTATAAATGTGGTCGGTCTGCACGCCCACGACCCGACGGCTGCAGAGGATGTACACGCCGCGCACGGACCCGCCAACCCCGAGCTCAAATTCGTGTTGAATTATCTTGTACACGCACAACCATCTTTAATGTTCTGTGGTTTTCTATTTACATGTATAAAGGCATGTCTGCACGCTCACGACCCGACGGCTGCAGAGGATGTCCACGCTGCACACGGATTCACCAACCCTGAGCTGGCCTACGTGTGAAAATATGTTGTACGCTCTCTTGGATCACACGCACAACCATCTTTAATGTTCTGTGTTTTTCTTCTTACTTTTACACAGGCGGTCGGTCTGCACGCCCACGACCCGACGGCTGCAGCGGATGTCCACACCGCACACGGACCCGCCAACCCCGAGCTCGCCTACGTGTGGAAGTGTCTTGTGATCCAGATGGCGATCTACTTGTTCTTTCTCTTCGAGGCCGCGTCAAGTTTCATGTCCGTAAGTGACGCCATAAAAAGACCGATGTTATGGCGTAGCACTATGAAATCTTTTTTCTTAAAGGGTACCCGATACACTTGAGTTTCATTTCCGTCTCTGACGTCACAAAATTAAGAAATAATGAGAAAGATACAGTAACTGAATGATTATTTGGCCGAAGTTAAATGGTTGAAAAACGATACCAATCAATGAAACACATAACAGTTTTAAAGGAATTTAATGTTATATATAACCCTCTTTAAGAGACCGCCGCGTGTTTCATGTCAATAAGTGACGTCACAAATGTGGTAACACTATGAAATCTTTTTTTCTCAAAGGGCACCTCCTATACACTTGAGTTTCATGTCCGTTAGTGTATAAGAAACAATGAGGACAATTAACAAACCAGACCAATCACCGAAACACATGTAACAAGTATTAAAGGAATATAATGTGAGTATAATCTCAAATATAATCGCAATTGACGTAAGTGAAACCAATGATATGTTCCCTCAACATTGTAACTCTACGTGTTTATTATTGAATGCCCTACTTGAGAAGTAGCTTTATTCTATTTGGGGTATAAGCTTACCTGTATGACACTATATGACACACTAGTGTTGCGGTGTCGTTAAAATTATTACCATACCATACCATACCATACACACAGTGTGACGCCCACACACATATCCGCGGCGGGTAAAAGCGAGCTTTGTTAATGTCAGCCCGAGCCGAGTTCACACATGACTTGTCAGAGGAATTTTCACAACATTTGTACTAAATGTGGACGCATGTATCTGTTCAATGCTAATTATCTTAAATGATTTTATACTGACTTCACACAGTGCGGCGCCCACACGCACAGCCACGGCGGGGCACCAGGTGGAGCTTAGCGAGCGAGATCGAGAGCAGAGCAACTCGGCCCAAGTCTTCCGGAAGACAAGCGGGAGTCGATCGCACCGATCAAGCTCCAAACACAATTTGGTACATGTAAGACTTTTATTCAGACGGACCTGAACGTAGCCTTTAATCAAGGCGCTGTCCTACTGCAGTCCGAGCTCAACGTTACATACACATCCCTTATTGCGTAACCCCATACAGCGCTGTTACCAGCAGTTGCAACGCCAGCCGCTCACAATGATTGGGCATTACGACATAAGGATGTTTTTAGGTGTGTCGTTGAGTGAGGACTGTAAAAAATGTCTTGACTAAAGGCTAGGTTGGACGCTCACTGTATGACGAAAGATACAAGAAAGACAAATCAGCAAGTATGAATGCACTCATGCTGTGTCAATTTAAACTTAATATCAAACCTTCAAACCATTTTCTCACCCCCTAAAACCGTAAGATGGTTCTTTTTGTCTTTACCACATTACCACTATAACATTACTAAGGTTCACTTAACTTGACCCACAACCATCAGTAATACCACCGCCACAACGACCACCACCACAACGACCACCACCACTACCTCAACCACCAGCACCACCACCACCATTACCACCACCACTACCCAACCACCAGCACCACTATCATCCGCCACCACCACCTTTACTGATACTACTTGGGCTACTATGTTCTATAACTCGACTGACTTATAAACGAATAAACGGTTGTTTTTATTGATATGTTGTGATTTTGTTGATTATAACTCTTCTAATTGCTTATTTTGATGTCTTTCATCGTGTGTAATTGTTCTTGTTCTAGCAAGTTATCAACTAATTGATTTTGCTGTGAAAATAACCATTAAATTAAAAATAATTGTACCACAGCTACCATCACAACCACCACCAATGTTTTGACTACTACTGCGTACTTTTTGTTTTCTTAATGCCATTTGTACATTATTTTGTCTCCGTATCGTTCTTCTTTTTCTTTCATCGATTTCTTTCTATTCTCCCTTACATCCCCTTTCTTCTATTTTGACATTATTATTTCTTCTTCTTCTTCTTCTTCTTCTTCTTCTTCTTCTTCTTCTTCTTCTTCTTCTTCTTCTTCTTCTTCTTCTTCTTCTTCTTCTTCTTCTTCTTCTTCTTCTTCTTCTTCTTCTTCTTCTTCTTCTTCTTCTTCTTCTTCTTCTTCTTCTTCTTCTTCTTCTTCTTCTTCTTCTTCTTCTTCTTCTTCTTCTTCTTCTTATCTTCTTCTTCTTCTTCTTCTTCTTCTTCTTCTTCTTCTTCTTCTTCTTCTTCTTCTTCTTCTTCTTCTTCTTCTTCTTCTTCTTCTTCTTCTTCTTCTTCTTCTTCTTCTTCTTCTTCTTCTTCTTCTTCTTCTTCTTCTTCTTCTTCTTCTTCTTCTTCTTCTTCTTCCTCTTCCTCTTCCTCTTCCTCTTCCTCTTCCTCTTCCTCTTCCTCTTCCTCTTCCTCTTCCTCTTCCTCTTCCTCTTCCTCTTCCTCTTCCTCTTCCTCTTCCTCTTCCTCTTCCTCTTCCTCTTCCTCTTCCTCTTCCTCTTCCTCTTCCTCTTCCTCTTCCTCTTCCTCTTCCTCTCTTCCTCTTCCTCTTCCTCTTCCTCTTCCTCTTCTTCTTCCTCTCTTCCTCTTCTTCCTCTTCTTCCTCTTCTTCCTCTTCTTCCTCTTCTTCCTCTTCTTCCTCTTCTTCCTCTTCTTCCTCTTCTTCCTCTTCTTCCTCTTCCTCTTCTTCCTCCTCTTCCTCCTCTTCCTCTTCCTCTTCCTCTTCCCTCTTCCTCTTCCTCTTCCTCTTCCTCTTCCTCTTCCTCTTCCTCTTCCTCTTCCTCTTCCTCTTCCTCTTCCTCTTCCTCTTCCTCTTCCTCTTCCTCTTCCTCTTCCTCTTCCTCTTCCTCTTCCTCTTCCTCTTCCTCATTCTCCTCCTCCTTCTTCTCCTCCTCCTCCTCCTCCTCCTCCTCCTCCTCCTCCTCCTCCTCCTCCTCCTCCTCCTCCTCCTCCTCCTCCTCCTCCTTCTCCTTCTCCTTCTCCTCCTCCTCCTTCTCCTTCTCCTTCTCCTTCTCCTCCTCTCCCTCTTCTTCTTCTTCTTATTCTTCTTCTCTGCCCCCTTCTCGTTATATCTTATACATTTGTATCTGATGTTAACTTTGTATCTTTCTACTGTGTGTATAGACGACCAGTGAAGAGAATGGGTCCACTTCAGAAGAACCGCAGAAACGCGGTTTCTGGGCAGGTGAGTGTCCCCCTTCCTATTCCCAATGTTGCCTCAAAAGAAATGTAAGGAATAGTCAAGTTTTGGACAAACCTTAAACGGACAAGAAACGCAGGGGGGGGGGGGGGGGGGGGGGGGAGGGGTTGACCCAATGACGATCTAGCTTATTGCTAAGGGGGGTTTAACCCAATGACGATGCGATGCGGAGCATCGTCCATGAGCCGCGAAGCGGCAAATTTCTTTGCTATTTTGAACCCCCGTAAGTGATTTTTTCCCCACTTTTTTCACTGATACATTTTCACTTGGCAGCCCAAGGAGGGGGGGGGGGGGGGGGGGGGATTTAAACCCCCTAAGCCCTCATGGATCCGCCACTGAAACGCATACGAACGGAGAACAACTGATTTAAATTAAAATTCCGTTCACGCTTTCCGGTGCTTTGTGACCGGGTCTTAAGTATTTTTTTTTTGTTTAATCCAGCGGAAAAAAATCTAAATAATATTTATTATTTAATACATAAAACACAAACAAGGCATTTTACAATTTATGCAAACAAAACGTTGTAATATCATAGCACTTGAGTATACTGTATATAACCACTGATTTATATAATCATTTTCCTGAAATTGTTTAAATAAACATTAACATTTTTTCTAGGATGTGGAACCATCTCCTTCATGATCATCATTGGAGATTCTCTCCATAACTTTGGCGACGGACTGGCCATCGGAGCAGCGTTCGCCAGCGGGCTAGGGCCGGGTATCTCTACCAGCATCGCCGTGCTATGCCACGAGTTGCCACACGAGTTGGGTAAGTTGAAACAAAAAATCAATATTTGAATTTGAAAATCAGACATTGAAATTACAATTTAACATTTAAAATTGAAATTCAATATTCGAAAATGATTTTAACAGTGGGAATTAAAATTCAATATTTGAAATTGAACATTCAAAATTTGAAATTGAACATTCAAAATTTGAAATTGAAATTCAACACTTGAATTGAAATTCCACTCTTCAAAATTGAAATTCCCCTCTTCAAATTGAATCCAACATTTTAAATTAAAATAAAAGATGTGAAGTTATGATTAAACTTAAGCAATTGAAATGAAACATTTTAAAATGCATTTCATAATTTGATATTAAATTATATTTTTAGATTTAAATTCAAACATATGAATTTGAAAACCAGCAATAGAAATTGAAAATTGAAAATTTGAAATTAAAATTCAACATTAGAAAGGAAAAAAAAAACAACCTATGAAATTAAATAAGAATTGAGCGTAGAAAGTCCCAATTGGGTAGCGTTTGAAGATCGAAATCAAATTTTGAAACTCAGATTTGAAAGCTGAAGTGGGTCAGATTCGTTTCAAATTGCAAATAGAATATGAAATGCGAAAATGAAATCGTGCTAATTGAATTGAAATTTGAAATTTGACATTTGAAATTGGAAATTATGACTTGTAATTTCAATATAAATCGTATTATCTGCAAGTGATTTGGCGGTGCTGTTGAACCAAGGAATGAGCTTGTGCACCGCGATCTGTCTCAACTTCATGTCGGCTTGCACAGCCTTCATTGGACTCTGGATCGGGATTCCCGTATCGCAGAACCAGACGACTCGTATAATTGAAATTGAAATCGGAAGTTGAAATTTGACATTTGAAATTTTGAAATTCGTGATTTTGACTTTTAATTTCAATATCAATCATATTTATCTGCAGGTGATTTGGCGGTGCTGTTGAACCAAGGGATGAGCTTGTGCACCGCGATCTGTCTCAACTTCATGTCGGCCTGCACAGCTTTCATTGGACTCTGGATCGGGATTCCCGTCTCTCAAAACCAGACGACGCGGGAATGGATTTTCGCTGCGACCGCCGGTATTTTCCTCTATGTTGGGCTCGTCAGCATGGTAAGAGTCAGCGAAAATAAGTTGACATAATATATAATACATATAAATATAATTTTTTTTAAGGCATCTAAGGTAACGATATGGATTCCCGTTCCTTAGAATCAGACAGTTCGGGAATAGATTTTCACTGCTACTTACGGTATTTTCCCTTGGGTGTAATTGGCTTGTCAACAACAAGGTAAGAGTCAGGAAAATGTGTTAATATGAAGTGTAATCATTGATACATTACATATGAAATCATCGGGATTCCCGTCCCAATAATCAAACGACGCGGGAATGGATTTTCGCTGCGACCGCCGTTATTTTTCCTTTATATTGGGCTCATCAGCATGGTACAATTAAGCGAAATTTGTAATTAGCGTAAGATGATGATTGGGATTTTTTGTCTAGGCTCTATATAAGACGGGTCGGGAATGGATTTTCGCTGCGACCGCCGGTATTTTCCCTTTATGTTTGGCTCGTCAGCATGGTAAGAGTCAGCGAAAATGTGTTGATAGGCACAATTTCAATTTATAATTACTAAGGGATATATTGGTATTTGTGTATCTTATAGCTAGACGGTTCGCTGCGATTGTCGGTACTTTCCCTAATTTCGAGTTAGTGAGCATGGCAAAAGTCAGTGGAAATGTGAATATAATGATAGAGTATAATTATCGTTACTCTACTTAGGAAATGATCCTCTGGGTTTGATTTGACTTGTACATTAACTGTTGTTAATTCACTACAATTTTGTTGTTCACAATTAATGATGGTCTACTTCTTCAAGGTTTTATTATTTTAATTTCTTATTGCTTACAAACTTGTAGATAAACGACAACAAAATATAATTAACCAATTATTTTTGTTCTTCTTCATTTTCTTGATATTATAGCTTCCGCAGCTCCACACCTACAAAGGCGAGAGACGATCCACCATCTTTGTCCTCCAGAACATTGGGTTCCTGGTAGGCACCGCGATCATTCTAGTGATTGCGCTCTATGAAGACTCCATAACGGTCAACATTTAGTGTCACGGTGCACAGCGTTATCAAAAGCGTTTACCACTGATATTAATATTTGGATAAGCGGTCGTCTTAGCTGGTCACAATAGACAGGTTTGACTGTCGTCTTTTAGTGCTGGATGGATTAACAGTATGTATCCGATGCTCCCATGCGTATGTTGGTAATACGAATACAACGAGGTATGTGAGACCCGTTATAGTTATAATAAAATTTTATGGATTTTGACAATGTTACTAGATCGCTTTGATACAATCACGCACAATAATTATGTAATTTGCAGTAATGGTGTCACCTAGAATATAATGTGCTTAAATAATACAATATCCAGGGGTTGTTTCACAAAGTTTAACTTAACTCTAAGTTAGACCTAACAATTATGGAGACGTTTTGAATATGCTTTATTCCAAGGCTACAAATGGCTTTCCATAATTGTTAGGTCAAACCTAGAGTTAAAGGGTACCACCACCCAAAAATAATATTCGTATTAAAGAAAGGTAACATCTTTAGTATTCCATTCCATCAACCAGTTCATAAAAATATGTTTCCAGAAAAAGAAAAAAAAAATTGGAAACGCATCACCATTCTAAAGCATGCGTTCATGCGGTCTGAATTACGCAGACTGCTATGTGTGTTCTCCATCAGTTTACAAATGGCATTCCATAGATGTAAACCATGGTCAAACCATGGTTTGTACAAACCTCCTACAAAAACCTCCTTTGTGAATTCCACCCATTGTGTTTCAAACTGTTGACCATAGTGTGGACACAATATTTTGTTTCACAGTGTGGACCAGTGTGGACACACTGTGTTTGCCATGTTAAACTAGTACAGTACTTCGCTTTACAGTATGCCTTATGGAATACAAAGTGTTCACACCGTTCTGTTTTACCGGACGCATGAAATTTTTACCGGACGCATGATTTTTTTACCGGACGCATGACTTTTCATCCGGACGCATGACTTTTCATGCATCCAGTACAATTAATTGTCTGCACAAATTTTGCTCTCAACCAATCAGATTGCAGGGATTTATCAACCCATTCTATAATATGCCTTATGGGATACAAAGTGTTCACACCGTGACCGTTCTGTTTTTTGTTGTTGTCTGAAATACATTTGTACCTGGCTCCGTTGCAGAAAGAGTTCCAATCGATTGTGAAGTTTCGATGAATTGCAACTCAGAATGTGCATGTGACTAAATGCGCAAATCTGATTGGTTCAAATGCGGCTTGAATGTGGTTCAAATTTTCTGGCTTGCAATTAGTTGCAACTCTATCTGCAACGGGGGCCCCAGGTCTATGTATATGTTTGCGATATAATGTTTCTTTATACTGTAAATAAGTACTAGCAATGCATTTTCTCAAAATTTCAATATATTTTCTATCCATTTATGTATATATTTTTATCTGCATATTCGTAAAAAAAAAAGAAAATGACATATATATATAATGTACTTTTATTTAGATGATATTTTATATAACTTATTACATATCCCTTGCTTGATGTTTACTTGTAAATTGACACGTTGAGCGTAGTTCAGCATATATAAAGTTATATGAAATTGACCATTATGAAGAGAATAACGAGAATTTGTGTGTCATGCTATTGTATTGCTTTTTCAATATTTTATGAGTGTTAACTACATGTATAGATATAAATTGTACATTGTGTGTATGATATTGCAGTGGATGTGGGGGATCAACCAAGTTTATGGATATTTCGGCCATTTATGAACCGATGTTGATCAAAACAAGTTTATTATGTCATTCAAATTAGAACAACTTACATCGCCTGACAAGGAACGGACAAGAAACGCATACGAACGGAGGCGAACGGATTAAAAATGTAACTCTCCGTCGGGCATCCGTTTACGCTATCCGGTGATATGTGACCGGGCCTCTAAGAATCCGCACCATCTTTATGTTTAAACAGGTTTATACTTTATTATAGCCTTTGTCACATATCACCGGATAGCGTTAACGGACGCCCGACGGAGAGCAAACCTTTCAATCCGTTCGTCTCCGTTCGTATGCGTTTCTTGCCCGTGTCCTGTTCGGCGAATGTGTTCCTTGTCATGCGATGTCCGTTGTTTTATCCGGCGGAAAGTTTTATGCATGTAGCAATGGAGACAACTTTCACCACCGGATCCGTCGGGCATCCGTTTACGCTATCCGGTGATATGTGACAGCACCTTATGCTACATCTACAATTAGAATAAGGTTTACAAAATAATTATAATTATTATATTTTTATTTTCAATCATGATAAGTGTACAATCAGGTAGCAAATCAGCACGACAATATCTTATTTTTTATTTTTTTAATTATATTATATATCCAATTAGGTTTCATAATAAACATGATAAACATAATAATATATTAATTTTGTATTATATCACATGTACAATTAGGTACCAACATAACAAAATAATATCTTATAATAATAAATTACGTTTTAATCTATCATTATGAATAATTAGCCTTAATCCCAGGCCAGCATGATAATATATTTAACTTGCCTTATGTAACATGTACAATTAGGTATAAAAATCAGTATGAACATAGCTTTATTTGTAATTATAGTTTAATTTTGCACAATTATGTCTAAGAATAAGCATTCACGAGAAAAGGCTTTATTTGTAATTATCTTATATGCACAATTAGGTATACAATTAACATGATCATATATTTTTAATAATTGTGATATTATTCAAAATTTAATTGTGTACAATTTCTATTACATATATGCCTGAATTTGATTTACTACGAATCTCGCAACTGTTTGTATATGCCTGAATTTGATTTACTACGAATCTCGCAACTGTTTGTAAATGCCTTTTTTTTAAATACGCAAATACGCGCGTACACAAATATTAATAAAGTCAAAGAAAATAATAGTTTGTCAAATATTATTATATTTGTCTTTCAGGCTATGCTACCAATGATGGTGTAAACTGTGAATGTTGCGTGGCATTTTAGAATAATATATCACTCATTCATATGTTAGTCTTGTCTACAGTGTGCCTGTCTGTATGTGTTTGTATTTGTCTGCTAGTATGTTTGTCTGCATGTATAATATGTTTGTTCATGTAGTTTTGGTTTCTGCATATGCGTTTGTTTGTATGTGCATTATGTCTACATATATACGTATGTTTGGCTGTTATTATTATTATTATTAGTAGTAGTATAGAACTAGTATTATCATTACTATTATAATCACTATCACCATCGCCATCGCCATCGCCATAATTTTTTTTAAATCCTTATCTTTATCTCTGTGTCTGCGTCTGCGTGTGTTTTTGTCATTATCATTATAATTTTCATCATAAATCTTCATCATAATAATATCCATTTTTATATAGCGCTTTATCACCGAAGTCCCAAACCGCTCGGAGCATTATTACCTTGGCTTTAGCCGAGCTGCCATGATGGGGCGCTCAAGCATTTCAAGGAATAAATTCCCGCCAAGTTCCCATTTACTACACCTGGGTTGAGAGCAGCAATTGTGGATAAAGTGTCTTGCTGAAGGACACACGTGACTGCCGCGGCTGGGAATCGAACCCACGACCCTCGTATTGAAAGACGAATGCCCGAACCAATATACCACGACACTCCCAGGATTATCATTAACATCATTATTATACTTTTAATATAATTATGAAATTAAATTATACAAACGCGAATGTATATATAGAAGGATAAAACCACATTTCCCCCAAAGTTATAGGTACATTATATTCTACCAGTTTCATAATTTAGTTCAAAAGAGCGGATCACTTAGTCAAGGGCCATGACGCTTAGATTGATGAAAATACACCCCGACATAATAATTATAATATAAAGTTATAAAGAGCTTAGTTCCAAAAGGCGCTAAACCCCCTTTCCATAAATATTCAGTACATTAATGCGCTACGTAACTATCTAGAAATCAACATTTTAGGACAAATTACACCATCAAAATCGAAATATGGAACGTTCCATTTTCATATTCCCATTGGCATGTGTACAAAGTTTGACAAAAACCCTGTTTTTCTCGAAAGTTGAACAAGTGGATTTAAAGCCTTTTGGAATTAAGCTCTTCATAATAATACAAGCATTTATACACCTTTTCCGTGCCTTTTTGCCATTCTCGGCATCGATAGAATGCACGATATTGTATAACTTGTATAAATTCCCTTTCAGAGTAATGCTTTGAATTCCCACGAGTCCTTGGGGGGAGTTATTATCGCAGAACAATGAAGTAAATTGCATCTGCATCAATACAATTCGTAACGCGCAAAGTATAAATGACGTGCTGACTTCCAAAAGGCATTATATCCATCTTTCATAATAATAGAGTTAAAGGATAGTACAGTTTTGGTCAAATTGAATTTCAGTAACTAAAACTTGTTAGTTATCAATCAAAACTAAACTATTTATAATGCAATGATGTTTGAATGGTATATAGAAAACATAAACACAGCTAATTTACAGGATTGTTTTCAGTCAAAAAGCAGCCGTTAACACAAAAGGGCGCCCTTCGGACACTTAAAAGTTTCAACCATTTTTCATGAAAAAATATGAATGTGATGTGTGGTTATAGTACAAATTACTCAATATAGAGATCAACAAACACTTTAGTTTATTTTCCAAGATGTGTAGGCTTTATAGATATATTTCAAAAATTAACTATATTTAATAAATGTTGATCCCCAACAATAATTATTCCAATCAGAAATAATTAAAGAATATTGACTGGCCTTGAGGGAGACACGGCAAATATTGCCTGAACTAGATTCATATTGCCCGAGTCGAAGACGAGGGCAATATGGATCTAGTGAGGGCAATATTTGTAGTGTAGCCCGAAAGTCCAGTCAATATTGTAATTATTAACTAATCAGACATCTCGAGCGAACATGCAATATATTAATTTAAAGGGTTCAAATTGCACAATTCTTACAATTATTGAACGATGTTTAAACTTCAAGTTTTAACCAAAATGCATACATCTTGACTTCATCCCAGTTTGTAAAGAATCATTACTTAGCTAGCGCGTAACACATTGTTACGTCATAATTAGACACGCGCAAATCATTAATAAACGCGCGTATGAATTTGCGCACTCATGCTGTTAGCGCGCGCGCCTTCATCTCGGATAAATATTATTGACCGGCAAATTACACACAAAATCCCATTGACTTTTCTGAGCGGTCAATACGATTTTGTCCATTGGTTTACTGTGTGATCATATTGACCGGCAAATTACACACAAAATCCCATTGACTTTTCTGAGTGGGCAATATGATTTGTTTTCACCCCTAGTTTTGTTGGCCTACTTAACTTGGAGGGCAATATGGTTTTATTATATAACGCCTTAGAATGTTCTCGTGTTGTGATTGGCTGAATTCAGGTCACATGCTATTCAGAAAAAATGATCTATCTGCACTCAGTAACTGACGTCAGCCGTGCTATAGTCGACTATTGCACGGCTGACGTCATCAATTAAAGGAGTGATGTACCGGCGGTACACCCTACACGTTATTAAACGTACATTACGCGTCGTGTGAACATACATGCATGCAGCGAGTTTCGCTGCATTTTTATAAGCGTGCTTTAATCGTTGTTTGTTTACTTATACTGCGTTGCGAGTTTACTCTGTTGCTCGGACAACAAGCGCGCTAAGCGCGCACAAGCTGTCTGGTCGCGTCGTTAAGATGTTCATAAAGGTTGTACACACGTCAGGTACTTCTAATTCTCCCGTGTACAAAGACCGCGTCGCGTTTGCGTTCTAAGTACTGGTACTACGCTTAGTTCTCGCACTTTGAACTCAAGTACCTATTTCACTTGGATTATTCATCTGGATTAAAATATTGACTCGCACCTTCTTTGGATTGTTTATCTGGATAACATTATTGACATTGTTTGTTTATTGTACACTGGATCGAACATGGTATGTATATTACTTTTACGATGGCGAATTTTGTGTTATTAAACTGAAGATGAACTACTAGGCCTAGCAAATGTTCTTGATTGAACGTTACTCTGTATGCCAAAAAGTTAACTAAATATGCAGTGAATCCTCTTGAAGCTTTTGCAAAATGTGTAGGGCTAAACTCTCTTGATTGAGGATGTTGATCATTTGAAAGCGGATGAACTAGACAAAGTGTTGAGTCGCTTTTATGCTGGTTTGAGAAAGGATGACGGGACATTGTACACAAAAAAGAGCATTCAATTTTACGGCGAGTTCTTTTGGAACTGGTTAGAGCTTCATGGACATGTTGGAACGGCATCGTTTTTCCTGGGATTATAAAAACATATTTTGTGTCAAAAGTTTAGTTGTTATATAAAGAAAATAATTAATGATTTCTCGTGCGAGGGCAGTCTATTGCACTCAGCGTGCAGCCACGTCAATACTATTGAACTCGCTACTTCGTAGCTCGTTCAATAGTACTGACGTGGCTGCACGATTCGTGCAAATAGACGTGCCCTATCGCACTCAAAATCATCAATTATTTCCTTAAAATTGCCCTGCTCAGATGTCTGCTATGGTTAATAATAATGGATATTTCGGCCGTTTCTGAACCGATTTAAATCAAACAATGATTAGTCTGCCTTCAAAAGCTGTGTGGTTTTTCAAATTTAACTTTTAGTTTTTCATTACCTCCCAATAAATTTATATTGTATTTCTGTGTAAATTAGTCCTTGAAGCGCCCTCTACAGACATGAGTGCAACAAATAATTTAGAACGAAGTCAAAATATTTATCGTTCCATTCTTATACTTTTCCAACAGAATGTGGACACGAAGAGAAGATGAATAATGCAAATATCTCCAACGTAAATGCGGATTTAACGCGTTCTTGGAAAAAAAAGAAATCTTACATAGGTATTCATGCCTTTATTCGTCGCTTGATAATTAGCATCAGTTGTTACCATGGTGATCATGCACCTGATTGTTGGATGAATAGAGTGGCGCAACAAATAGAGAAAGGGTTATTGACTGATATAGAGTTAGATTAAGGTGCCGTCACACCGAAGCCACGCTCTAGCCACGATCTAGACAATAGCTGATCACAATCACTGGAATGTATCTGCAAAATGTCTTTTGTCCAATGAGGATCTGAATGGGAAGATTATCTCACATGTGTCAATAGATATCCTTCCATGAATGCACAGACAATAGCTCGCTGAACAAACGACTAGGTCGGCAAAGACCCACGACCGACCCACGACCGCTTTTTAAGCTTTGGACATGTCGAAAGCGCTCGAAAGCGGTCGTGAGTCTTTGGCGATCTACTCTTTTGTTTAGGGAGCCATTGTATGTCCATGCATGAGAGGCTATCCTTTCACCTATGTGCGATAATCCTCCCATTCATTCGTCATTTAATCATCGTTCGGACAATGCTTCGCCTCCCACTGCCAAATGTATGAATGGGGATTAGGAGCTTAGCAATTTTATGAATGGGGATTAGGAGCGGCGCGAGAGCGTAGCTATGTGTGACGGGGGTATTAAGGTGCCGTCACACCGAAGCCACGCTCTAGCAACGATCTAGACAATAGCTGATCACAATCACTGGAATGTATCTGCAAAATGTCTTTTGTCCAATGAGGATCTGAATGGGAAGATTATCTCACATGTGTCAATAGATATCCTTCCATGAATGCACAGACAATAGCTCGCTGAACAAAAGACTAGGTCGGCAAAGACCCACGACCGACCCACGACCGCTTTTTAAGCTTTGGACATGTCGAAAGCGCTCGAAAGCGGTCGTGAGTCTTTGGCGATCTACTCTTTTGTTTAGGGAGCCATTGTATGTCCATGCATGAGAGGCTATCCTTTCACCTATGTGCGATAATCCTCCCATTCATTCGTCATTTAATCATCGTTCGGACAATGCTTCGCCTCCCACTGCCAAATTTATGAATGGGGATTAGGAGCTTAGCAATTTTATGAATGGGGATTAGGAGCGGCGCGTGAGCGTAGCTATGTGTGATGGGGGTATTAAGGTGCCGTCACACCGAAGCCACGCTCTAGCAACGATCTAGACAATAGCTGATCACAATCGCTGGAATGTATCTGCAAAATGTCTTTTGTCCAATGAGGATCTGAATGTCACATCTGTCAATAGATATCCTTCCATGAATGCACAGACAATAGCTCGCTGAACAAAAGATTAGGTCGCCGAAGACGCACGCTCTCTTTCGACATGTTGAAAACGGACGTGGGTCTTCGGCGACCTACTCTTTTGTTCAGGGAGCCATTGTATGTCCATGCATGAGAGGCTATCCTTTCACCTATGTGCGATAATCCTCCATTTTATTCGTCATTTAATCATCGTTCGGACAATGCTTCGCCTCCCACTGCCAAATTTATGAATGGGGATTAGGAGCGCAGCGAGAGCGTAGCCTGTGTGACGGGGGTATTAAAGGGGAGGAAAACGCTGGAATTTTCGCTAGCTGTTAAACTGATAAGTGCAGAATTCATTTCACTATAAGTTGTATATTTCCTTTTTGGGTATCACTATATAGTGGAACTAATACAAATATCGGCTGTTTCACCCCCCCCCCCCCCCCCCCCCCCCCCCTCGCTAAACAGCTGCCAAGCATTTCCGTTCCGCCGTTCCTCTGGGTCCGCCCTAGTGATCCGCTCCGGAGACCCCCCTTGCAAACGTGGCGATCCGTTCCTGGAGCCCCTCTATTGGAACCCTGTGGCGGCACAAAAGTTGGTGAAGTGCCCCCGGGGGTTGGAGAGTCTTCATTATTTCCATTAAAATATAGAACGCCAACGCAAGAATTATCTTTGCTTATTGTTCATTTATATTAAATTTTAATTTATATCTGGTCAGTTTCGTCTAGCTGAGAAAAAAAATACCGAATCCCAAAAGTTATATAACGGTGAAGTTGTTCTTCTTCTATAGTTCTTCTATATTTTATGTATTTTGTTATTTTACGTGGAAATAAATGAACACACACACATCTACTCTACTCCACTGACAACGTAATAAACTAGCAAGAAAGATCACCCGTAAAATAACGCTGAACTGTTACACGCGACTATGCGTTGCGTAAGATAATGACACTAATTAATTCGGCAGGATTACCTTTAAAAAAAAAAGTACATTGAGTTGTCATGGTTACGCTAGTACTGCGTTAGATAATTAATTGTACCTTTTCCATTCATTCATCATTATACTCATTATTCTTTTTTAAATTGTTCAATGTCCGTATAATATACAATTATACAAATATATAATTATTCATTCGAAGGTTGTTATGTCGTTTTTGGCTATGTACTTACTTACCCGTGCCCCCTCATGAAATGCAAGACCCCCTGCATGATGCCCCTCCCCCCCCCCCCCCCCCCGCCAACTGGAGAAAACCTAGCTTCGCCAATGACGCCATAACAAATTAGCAATTAATTAAAGAACACAAGTAAACTCTGCTCGATGTACTGTGCCGGACAGACCAGATGATGCATGGTTAGGTCGGATTTTAGTTATTTGAGTGAACATCTATAGTATTGGAACTCCATTAGAATGATTGATTATAAATAGATAAGCATTATGGCGTAAATATTCATTGTGAATAAACGCCAAAATACAACACACGTAAAATAACGTTGTTATTACGAACTATAGTCTTGTTAATTGTGTACACTCCATTACACTGCGCCAGTGTGTATTTCTGATTTACTGATTTACTGATTTTATGAGTCACAAGCTTTTATAGTAATTTTTCATTGAAACGTATTGCTTCATGTTTTAAATTGTATAGAGTACTGAAGCGGTGACATAATACACATCTATTTTTCGAATTTCTCAATTTGAACTTCATTTTCCGAAAATGGTTGAAAATCAATTGAATATGTGATGTATTGGCTGAGATATGATCACCCGAATAAATGTATTTCAATAGGAAATCACTGTTATTTTGCTCTGGTTCATAACGTTATGAACCAGATAAAATAACACTGATTTCCTATTGAAATAAATTCATTGGGATGGGCATATCTTAGCCAATACTAAATATGTTCGATTGATTTTCAACATTTGGACATTATTTTGTATGCTCTTTCGGAAAATCAAGTTAAAATTGAGAAATTCTAAAAATAGGTTTTTGATGACGTCACACTTGACCACTCTATTGCTGGAATGACTATAATGAAGAGTTTTGTTCTAATAGGCGCTAAATCCATTTTCCATAAAAAAATTTAGTTAACGATATCAGTACATTAATGAGCTACATAGTTATCTAGAAATCCAATTTTTAGGACTTTTTACACAATCAACATGAAAATATGCAACGTTTCACTTTTATATTCCCATAGGCATGTGCACAAATCTGGGCAAAGAAACCTATTTTTCACGAAAGTTGAAAAATTGGATTTAGCGCCTTTTGGAATTAAGGTCTTCATATTTCGAGAGGTTGATGGGTTAAGGATTGTGCAATTAACTAATTTCCATAATTACGTTTGGACGTCGTGAAAAGCAACTTTAGACGAGAAAGTAAGAACGAAAGGGTAAAAGTAGAAAATGCGATGTGCGCGTGTGGCATAATTATTAAAGTGATCCATTTACTTTGTGAAAATTCAACCAAAATCACTTGGAGCTTACCTTGTTGTTTGGTAACAGAAGAATAAAACAGATTTTGATTTGTCAAATGTCTCCCTAATCATGTCACATATTATATATTATCTCACATATTATCATTCTCAGGAATCTTCCAATGATGTTGGTATATGATTGAAGTCTCAAATATCACTTTGGGGAAAATGTAAAGCTAATGGATCACTTTAAATCCAGCGTGGAATTAATTTGCAGAGAGGATTGACATAATCGACTTAATATGACTTATCGAATTGCATAGCCGAGGAAAAATACGTAAGTCCTTTAGAACTTCGTATTCACGTGCTCACAATAACAATGAATGTTAGCCGTTAATGTCTCTGCATGTTAAACGTTTATAATATTTTAGCGCGAAAGCGCATTGTGAATGGCCCGGTCAGATATCAACGGATATCGGAAACGTATGCCCAACGAATAGACAATTTGCGAAATTAAATTATCCGGTGATGAAAGTCGTCTCCACTGCTTCATGTACAAAACATAGAACAACGTACATCACCGGACAAGGAACGGACACGAAACGTATAGAACGGATGGAAAATTTAGCTCTCCGTTTGACATCCGTTTGCGCAATCCGTTGATATGTGACCGGGCTAGAAGAAGTGATGTAGAAAACGAATAAGCGCAAGAAAGATAATCCTGATGAGTACTATCTAGAAGCAAGGGAGAACATTGATGTAAATTTATGTAGTACGAAACCGTGGCAGACAGAGAAACAGCGTAATAGGCATGATAGGGACAGATTTATCAGAGTGTCCATATAAACAAAATTATTATGCACAAGGCTATTAACGCGAATGCAGATGGAGATCGAAACAGAAGCGGGTGCATAATCATAAACATATTATGCAGAATTCTAGACAGGAAGAGCTATCAAGCAAAAGAAGAAGCAGTACAAATCAGACGTTGACATTTGAATTATCCGGAGAAATATGAGAAGTGAATTCAAAAGGGAAAGCAAATTGCAGTTGCAGTTCAGAAGCAATGACAGCTAAGCAAAAGCAGAATCAGACGTAGCGACAGAGGCAAAAGCAGGAACAGTATTACAAACAAGTGAGAAGCACATACAGATTCAGATCGATGCATAGGCATGAACAGACCTAAGCAAATAGCAGAAGAAGGGACAGGACAATGATACAAATTGGAAGCAGAAGCAAAAATGGAAGCAGTGGCTTAAGCGCTAGAAGCATAAGCAGAAGCTAATACAAGCTAAACTAAGCAAAAGATGTACTTACCACAAGCAGGAGCAAAAGTTGAAGCTGTAAAAACAGGAAGAAGATGAAGTTATAAGCAGAAGCTGGGTCTGAAGTTATCAGCGAAAACTGAAGCTATAAGCAGAGGAAAACTGAAGCTATACACAGAAGCAGAAGCAGAAACTATATATTTGCTGAAGCTGAAGCTATACTCATAAGCTCATGTATAATCGAAGTTATCTTTACCTCCTTTAACCCATATAGACTTTGGATAAACTGCTTATCGTTAAATCAATGGAATAACATATCCTTGCGTTGAACTGGTTTAAGAACTTGCAATGGAGCTCAGCTTGGATTTACGTGATTTTATGTTTATATTACTTTTTCTCACGCCTTATTTGATTGGTAAGTATTTGGTATGTTGCCTTATGTTGATCCTCCTTCGACTTTGTTCTAGTTGTTGTTGATGCTATTGTTGTAGTATAATGGTTCTTTCGTTTTGCCTTTAACAATAACTGCAGTAACTGTACTTTTTCCTTTTCTTCTCCATCTTTGTTTTTCTTTTCTTCTTCTTCTTCTTCTTCTTCTTCTTCTTCTTCTCCATCTTTTCTTCTCCATCTTTGTTTTTGTTTTAATATTTTCCTTTCTTCTTCTTCTTCTTCTTCTTCTTCTTCTTCTTCTTCTTCTTCTTCTTCTTCTTCTTCTTTTTCTTCTTCTTCTTCTTCTTCTTCTTCTTGAGGCATTGCGATGTAACCTTTTATCTGTTATTTTTGTTTCGTAATCAACGTGAATGTATACACATTTATTTAGAACTTGGATTTAATTAAAAAACAATCTAGGATTGTATATGGGAGGAGAGGGGGGGGGGGGGGGGGGGGGGGGGGCTCCAGGAAGCATTGCATTTTTCTTAGGTGGCACACGATTTTACCTAAATGCAAACAAACATAAAAAGGGGTTCACAATGTAGGTGACCCAAACCCCGAAATAATGATATAATACTTTAGAAATTACATGATATTTATCGAGTTCCTTTGTTGATATTTCTGCAACAATGATTTTGGGTGGAGGGGGGGTGGTCGTAGATACGCCCTGTTTCTAAAGACTATATGATTGATACATCGCGGGCTCATACCTATATATAGGCTATCTAGTATGAATAACAAATAATGTGGTTCAAATCACCCTGTTGTTATTGTGTTGTTGTATTTTTCTCGAAAGTTGAAAAAGTGATTTAAAGCCTTTTGGAATTAAGCTCTTCATATTATGATAATTTTGTTGTATTCCATTCATGCCATGTAGGCGAAGTTCGGGCATTCGACTGCTACGAGTGTTCTCAGCTGGATGAGGGTGACTGCGAGAGGGCGCCAAACAACCAAACATTTATGATGACGGTCCCTTGCGATGGAGCTTGTGTAGTAAGTGTGAACCTATAGTCCGAAAAATCAGCTAATGTTTCGAGGGTTCTTTCACGATTTTGTTGTTTTAAGGTGTGGGGGGGGGGGGGGGGGGGGGTGGCCTGTATTATTACCCCCCCCCCCCCCCCAATACGTATTTAGGGTTCAGAAGGGACATTGCCCCCTCTTATTCATTATGTAAAAGTTTATACAATAGTCTTCTTTTAACCACATCTTGAGAGTGCTAAACTGCCCAAATCCAAAATTGTCTGGGGGCTGCGCCCCTGGACCTCCATCTAAGCAATCTGACCCAATCCCCTGTACACATTTATTCAAGATTTCTCGGTCTGCCCACTAAAATAGACTTAACTATCATGACTATAAATAACTAAGTATTATGAACAACATATTTGCTTCTGGATATCGACAATCGAAAAGCTCAGGGGGCTTCGCCCCCTGGACCCCCATTGAGAATCTCAATGTGGTTATCCCTTGACTGTTTTCATGCAGGGTGCCTGCAATGTGCACGTAATGATATTACCATTCTAAGCAGCTACATCCGACAAGCTAACAGTGGCGCTGCACCCTGGGCCCTGGCAAGGGTTGAATCGCGAGCCCCTACTCCCAACCCTTCTAAGTTTTGTTTTTATTTATTTTGCCAAAGTGCTCACGAAGTGCGCTACGTGCACACATGTCAGTTGAATTTAGGTGTATTTCGGTTAAAAACTATGTCGTGTCCCCTACCCCGCCGGGCCCACCCCCCGCCCCCCCCCCCCCCCCCGCATCATAAAATCCTGGGCACGCTGCTGGGTTGGTCGCTTCGCCTCCTCGGCAAAGATGGTCGAAATGACGTCCCCCCAAATGCGGGCGAGAAGAAATCCAAGCCTATGTATCTTAGCAACCGTTAGGGGCCTAGCTGGGTAAATATTTATAGTTTGACCGCCATTGGTTAGAACCATTACCCTTTGAAATTAATATATGTGACGTTACATCTCGGTACTCTATGTCAATATTTTGTGACTGATAATTATTATTTAATATCCATGTCATAATTGGAATCATGCCAATAAACTGGTTTTAAAAAAATTCCCGGGTATTTAGTTGTTTTTTAAAACTACAATCTGAGGCTGAAGTAGTGACTAAAGAAGATCTCTGAATTCAATAAGAATAATAAGGCATTTTGTTTGGTTTGCAGAGCCACTGTGGTTATGTTGAATATTATGTTTTTTGTTATCTTCTTCATCCGCTTGTAACTAACATAAATCTCACAAAACGGTCATTGACTTATAAATGTTCGTTTTCAATGATGACATACAAGTTTTATTTATTATACTTACATTTTGACCAAAACTGTACTCTCCTTTCAATAATTTGTAATAAGGTCTCCTTTATCTTCGTTATCCCCTCGTTACTTGCAGAAATCCTACACGACGTCGAATGTGAAACTGACCAGCTTTGCCCGGGGATACCAACCCCCTAAATCGTGCACGGACGAATAATTTTGAAACTTTTTACATTTTTAAAATAAATACATTTTGGTAATTGTAGTTATCGTTCATACGAACTCAAGCTAGAAAAATGACCCCAACAAATATTTGATTGTAATAAAAAGGTAATTAAGGTTTGCAGAGCCAGTTTGATAATGTTTAATAAATTATCCTCTATTCTCTTGCCACGTACAGAAATCCTACACGAGGTCAAATTGGAAACTTACCAGCTTCACCCGGGGGTGCCAACCCCTAGCCTGCGTCGAGGAATCATTTTGTACTTTTGTACATTTTGTGAAGATTATGTCATTTTCGGTTATTGTAGTTATTTTCATTTAACCTGAGGCGTGAATAGTGACGAAAAAGGAGCGATGAACGTAATAATAAGGTTTTTTATTTGGATTTTGATAATGGTAAAATCAATAATCTTCTATTTTCTCTTGTTATTTGCAGAAATCCTACTCAAGGTCGAATGGGCAACTTACCAGCTTCACCCGGGGGTGCCAACCCCTAGCCTGCGTCGAGGAATCATTCTGCACTACGCTGAACGGCAACAAACAGTGCATGTTCTGCTGCGAACAACATTTGTGTAATTTCGGAGTGAAGATTTCGACTATTAGAGTGGAATTCATTGTTATTATGGTGGCCTATAGTCTATTTTCAGCTTCATGATTATAATTTAGATCGAACTCTTTATAAAGACTCTAGAATATAGGGTATAATGTAAATAACAACCTCGTAATTTCGATTTTTAAAGAGGAATTCATTTCTATACTATGATGGTTTTTAGTCTAATTTCAGCTTTATGATTATAATGCGTTTGATAACAAATTTTGCCCTGGGCTGACACAGTGATCCTTGTATGAAAGGCGCCTCTTCTGCAATTCGAGAGCAATCATAAACAGTATTTAACACAAAATATACCTTAAAAGTGGTCTTATTTATGGAGTAGAAAAGGACAACACAAATTAATTACGCTAGATATAGAGGTGGTCAATATTGTCATCACTCAATGGGATGTACCGGTGTTTTATTATTTAATTCCAGATCAATTTCGAAATACACAGCCTGTCATACTTTTGATGACGTTTTGTGACGTTGCAAAAAGGCTTTTAATCGCGTTCAGCCAAGACCATCATGGTGGCTGAGTTTATCCCCCCCCCCCCCCCCCCCGGGACAAACACGACCAGCTGAATCCGTCCGTGCGGACTGAT
>JBAMJV010014492.1:0-30065 GCA_037951105.1 Echinarachnius parma
GTAATTGTCCGGGGGGTAGTCGTCCGGGGGGGGGGGGGGGTAGTTGTCCAGGGGGTAATTGTCCGGGGATAGTTGTCCGGGGGGTAGTTGTCCGGGGGGTAATTGTCCGGGGGGTAGTTGTCCGGGGGGTAATTGTCCGGGGGTAGTTGTCTTGGGGGTAGTTGTCTTGAGGGGTAATTGTCTTGGGGGGTAATTGTCCTAGGGGGTTAATTGTCCGGATAGTAGTTGTCCGGGTGGTAATTGTCCTAGGGGGGTAGTTGTCCGGGGGTAATCGTCCGGGGGGTGGTTGTCCAGGGGGTAGTAGTCCGGACACGATTTGAACCATCAAGAGTTTACAGCAATATCGGTAAGTGTGCCTAAATCCTCATAAGGTTTTACGTTTTAGTCAGTTAAAGGTATAGTTGAGTTTTGGTAGAGAGGGCGCTACACATAATAATTAATTTGTGAGATAATGAAAAACTGAGTGTAAAATTTGAAAGAGCATACTTTTAATGACAGAATAAACTTTATTTGATCAAAATCGGTTCAGAAACGGCTAAAATATTCTTAAACGTAACCATTTGTACTAAATGTGGGGCCCCACAAATATTAGCTAATTTTGAACCAACCGTTACAAACAAAATTTAAATGCTTCCTCTTTTCAAAAAATGTCAAAAGAAGTTGTTAAAAATCTCTCTATCTAATCACTATTTTTACGAGAATCCACATGCACAATATTTTATTTTAAATGATTTAAACCAATGTGTTTTAGAGGGCGCCATCTTGAGTTTGAACGGCTGTGTTTGAATGAAAACAGACTTTTTACTCAGTCGTTTGTGATTTTGAATTCCTTTCAAGCATGGTAGAGTTATAACTATTAGTTTGTAATATAATGGTGCAGGTTTTGGTTACTAAAATTCAGTTTGACCAAAACTGTATTCTCTTTACCAGAACTCAACTACCCTTCCACTGTGCGTAGGTTGTTATCTACGGTAGATAGCGATTTAGTGTTTTGCTGGGCCACCAGCCACGGGGACAAATTGTAAGTACCTAGAGTCCTAGATACGTGTTGCTGCTGCATTCAGGCAACTTAATAATAAGCGAAAGTTTGATTTTGTAGAAAAAAAACGAATGGTCAGGCCATTAAATGTTGGTTTCGAGAGTCTAAATAAAGATCAGTATCATCATGTCAAGTCTCAATAGATAAATTTAATTGCGGAATTAGTCAGAAATTATTGAAGAAACAAGTTTAAAATACTACTTCTCAAATCTAACTAAATTTAATGAAGTTTAATACGAGGCTGTGACTTCCAACTTGTACTGGCCAGCTACCAAAGCCTAAGGCTAAGCCTTGGCTTTTAAAGGCAAAGTTGGTCTAGGAATTAGGATAAGACTAGGACTAGGCCGGGTATACCTTAGTCCACAGGCTCAGGCTCAGGCTCTCATTCTAATATTTGGAAACACTGGAACGCAGACTGATTTGGGTTAACTGAAGTGATTCAAACTTTTTTTAAGAAATCCAAATCACACTAGGCCTAGACAGTCAGTAGACATGAAAATCAGTGCCAGCGGTTGTGGCCCAATACTTAACTTGGTTACTTGGTATTGGCCTTGCCATTGGCCTTGGGTGGTTCATACGGTCATTCATAAACCAATTGTGTACATATTACCTACGTGTACATATTTTATGAAAGGCCTAATTAGATTCGGGCCATATTAAAATAGTGACTGGACCTGGTCTAGTCAGAAATAATCAACTCTTTGTGTGGTTTATTATGTGTTGTTGATTTTTAAAAATAAAAACTTATAGTGTACTACCCCACAAATGGAGCGCTGAGTGGAGCAACTGTCGGAATATAGAGACTGTTTTTCTGGTCTAGAGACAATGAATAGTGGAAACATTTCTGCTTGTGCAGGGTCCAAAAACTGCCGAGCTAGATCATGATAGTTGATGATAGATGATTTTGTAAATGATTGATAATTTTGCATGAATCTAGGTTTATTGTGGTAGTAGGCCTACTACTAGTAGGATTCTATATGAAATTATGATTGTAGACTATATAGTTTTTTAGAATCGTCTCAAAGCAAATTACTGATTAATATCTATGTTCCTCTGTTTTACTTGGTGAACTGGCACCGGTAGTTCGAAAATCAAACGATGGACACTGTCTAGTCTTACTGCTCTTGAATTGAGTATTTACTTAGATCGACAAATCTATCGCTTTCATGGCCTCTTTGACATTATTATTGTCATTTTCACTGTCAGCATTCTAGCAAGGCAACTACAATAGTAACGTCAAAGAGGCCATGAAAGCCATAGATTTGTCGATCTAGTATTTACTGTAATATAAACAAATTCATAATGGGATTTATGTTTGTTTATTATTAAAGTCATACCTGTAAAGTGTCAGATATTGCACAAAATGACATTTGAGACTTCAATTCTATATCAATATCATTGTAAAATACAATTGAAAGATTTGTGAAAGTTTGAAAGAAAACGAACACTGTTTACCTAGTGAAACAAACGAATATTGAGTTCATATTTTATCACCGAATACTGATGGTCTGCCATACTTTTGTCGCAGAAATGAATGATCCGTTTGAGATATTCGCACCCGTGTATGTTTACACACGTAGTACAGAATTCATGGAATTTGTACTCGCTCGGCTCAAAGTTCAATCTCCGGAATGTTCTCACGAGTGCTGCATGCGGACGTTCTCAGCTGTGACAATTGTACTTTTTATCAAAAGCGTTAATCAACGTGATTGAAATAAAAGATTTAAATGATAATTATCTTCATACTAAAGGGACATTTGAAAAAATCAAACCCTATTTTATTCTTCTTTTACCATAAGCTAAACAACACGGTAGAAGAGAAACGAGGAAGCTCCAAGTATGACTTTAATGTAGATATTTTGTTTATTTCTTCCGTTTACAGCAGTCTGATTATGGTGCTTCATTTGTTGGAGATTCCTCCGGCTAAGGTGTGCTTCGTGTCAACTCACTTCCTTTTCACACATTGGCAATGAATGACGTGGATCATCACACCCAACAGGTAAGCAACTCTTTTTACTGATTACATTTCTGTCAATTTGTATAACAAATAGTGATATTAAATGTTTGCACTAGTATTCTAACACTTATTCGTAAATATTAATATTATAATTAATGCATTTGGTGAAACGATTTTATAGATATCTCAATTGAAATTGTGGCATACAAAATACAACTCCCTGCTATTATAATATTCATAACAAGGTTATTTTTGATTGATTTTATTTATTTACATTATCTAAGATCAAATGAAATTTCTTGCAAAGCTTATGAAGCAATATTCTAGGAAGCAATAATTACCTCATGGAATTAATTCTTTAATTAATTAATTTTAGAGTAACATAATGTGTCTCTGTCTTTCAGTTTGGGTGTAAGGTCGCAATGGGGGTTTAGTACATACTGAGCACCAAAATCATACAAATTTGTCTTTGGCTGAAAATTTCAACTTTACGGAATTTGATACTTACATGTGTCATCTACATTCTCTGAAAATTTCATGTCCTAATGCGATTGTTTTATACCGAAAATAATGATTTTTCTGAGCAACCTTCAATTCGGTTTCGGCCTGAAACTCGGTTTATCATCGCTGGCTGTTCATGATCGATCGTTTGTGCATTGAATGAGCGGCACCCGACCGCTTGTGAGCGGTGTTCGAGCTAGCTGAGCCCGAACGGAAAGCGCTGTGATTGGTCAGACTGACCTGCATAGAGTTGTACTGGGTATGTACGTTGTGTTCATTTCCGGATAGCGTGCGCGACCTACTGTATAATACCGCATTGAATCGCGCCTTGTTATGTAAATTCTGTAGCTGGTAGCTTTTCCTCGCATTATCAAAGCGCATCGTGTGCAGCCTACCGCATACTACTGTATTGAATCGCGCTGTGCGGCTTACCGGTACCGGTACCTACCCTATTGAATGACATGGTACTTGCGTGCATGCAGCGGTGGTTTATTGTATTCACATCAAAGGGCAGCGCGCGCGGTGATCATGGACGAACGATCAGCTGATAAGTACAAACTATACTTTCGTTTTTCTATTTAACCAAGATGCCAACATAACGATAATCATTATGCTTTTCATCAGCTCTCGTTTACGGACATCAATTTTATCGGAATATTTCTACTATCACTCGCGCTCTAACCATCAAGTCGCTATTAAAGTAAATCATGCCTGGATTGAACCACGGTCGAGTTGGTCGACGGGAGGAGGACGTGGCAGCTGCTTTAGAGGAGCTTGCTGCCTCGAATATCCGGGGAGCTGGCGGGCTAGGTGACGGTGCTTGGCGGGGGATCGTCAACGACTATTTCTGCTGTGGTGATGATGGAGATATCGACGATGAGGATGACTACCCAGTGTCGGATATGGAAGTGGACTCCGACGACGACAGCATGCCGATCAATGCTGCGGCAGTGCCCTTCCAGTTCCAGCCTCATCCTGTTGCTGCTCCTGTCGCTGCCCCTGCCCCTGTTGCTGCTGCCCCTGTTGCTGCTGCCCCTGTTGATGGTGATGCTGCTGCCCCTGGGCCTGGCCCTGTTGCTGGTGATGCTGCTGGTCCATTCCCAGCCCAAGACACATCCAGCGACAAAAAGGTTGAGGAGTTCACCTGCAAGTGCAACTGCAAGGACCAGTTTCCTACTGAACGTCTTGTAGAGTATCGTTATTCGATAATTGAACTTACACGAACAGAGAAGGACCTGGTGATACTGGTGCAGCTGAACGTGATCACGACGATGGACTCAACGACCTGCTGCTCCAAGCGGAAGGAACAGACAGAGAGACAGCGTGATCGCAGCAACTACGTCTTCCAAGGAAAGAAGATCTGCCGGGACTTGTTCAAGTTCCTTAAATAAGAGATTTTACTAAATGCAATATTCTTAAATTATCTTCATTGTATTAAAGGGGTAGTTTAGTTTTGGTAGAGAGGGCGCTGCACATCGCAATTTTTTTGTGAGGTAATGAAAAACTGAGTGTCGAATTTGAGAGAACATGCAATTTTAATGGCAGAATAAACTTTATTTGGTCAAAATCGACCCAGAAACGGCTGAAATATCAATAAATATATCTGATCTTATAATTATTTGGGGCCCAAATAATTAGATGATTTTTTGAAAAAATAAAAAAAATGCTTGCACTTTTTCAAAAACTGTTGATGATGGTTGTTGATGATCTCGCTATTTAATCATTATATCAACAAAACATCACATGCATAATTTTGGTTGAAAATGGTTGAAACCAATGCCTTTTAAAAAAGCGCCCTCTTGTGTTTTAATGGCTCTTTTTGAATGATAACAGGCGTTTTACTTGGTCGTTTGTAATTTTGTATACCTTTCGAGCATGGTGGAGTTATAACTATTAGTTTATAATGTTACTGTGCAGGTTTTGGCTACTAAAGTTCAGCCTTACCAAAACTAAACTACCCCTTTAACAATTAACATTGTCAACTCTCGCATGCATGACTAGAGTAGTGATGGGTGTCAACTGCAACATTTAAACAAAATTAAACAATAGTAATTTATATTCATAAACAAGATCTATAATTATGGGAGGAAATTTGATGAAATCATCGTACATGTCGATTCGTACCAGGCTATGATGTATTATAGTTGAGAATTAGAAAATTAGAGCAAGCGATTATGTTTTTAAATTGTTTTCAATCTTGTTTTTTTTTTTTACAGCATCAGTAACAACAAGATAGGGGCGTTGAAGAAATGGCTGGCAGAGTTCGGCGTGACACCAGTGGTGCATAATGCTGGGGGGCGGAGATTCAACACCAACGCCTTGTCTGCAGAAGAGGTGACAGCAACAGTGAACTTCATCACAAACTATGCAGAGGAGCATGGTGTGTTTCTTCCAGGGCGGATCCCAGGCTACAAGAGGGCAGATGTCAAACTTCTCCCGTCATCTGCTCCCAAGGTGGCTGTCTGGCGGAAGTACAAGACCCTGATGGCTCAACAAGGTGCGTTTAAAAAAAATTTCATTGCCATTTAATTTTTGCATGGGCTTTATTTTTAAGAATTAAATTGAATCATGGTTAAATCAGGTTTTATTATGCATGTATTGAAATTTAGCAAAAACAAAATTCAATATCTAGAACCGTACATTTCCTTAGTTTTTTCAAACGAACAAAATATTTTCTTTCAGGACTGTGGTTACAAAATAATGCTGTAACTGACCTTGATGATCGGATCGGCAAAATTTGATCGATGATCCAAATTTGATCGGATATCGGATCGGAAAAAAAAACACTTGAGCTCAGTCCCATGTGCTTAATTTGGCGTACCTTTCAGAATCGCCGCAAGTAACTTTGTAAAAGTAGAGTTAATCAGTTTGAAATGAAAGCATACCCATACAAGATTACCTTGGGCTTATTCATATGGATATAATATGTTGCTTTGGTATTCATTTATTTTCCCAAAATATGTTTTTGGGATCATTTTTCCGATTTTCGATCCGATCTGTGCATGATCGGAAATTGGCTAAAATCGGCATTTCTATCCGATCATGGCATGATCGATCGTGATCGAATTCCGATCCGATGATCGGTTACAGCATTATTACAAAATAATGGTGTTTATACAATAATTATACAGTACTTTATTATTGTTTTACCTATTGTAATAATGATCTCTTGATGGAAAAAATAAAAGCATAAAAGTTTAAATGTATTTTTTTCTTTCTTTTTCTCTTTCTCTTTCAGAGCAGAGAATTGTGCAGCAGAGCACATTTCTGAAGATGTGGCGCTTGTACTGCCCCAACGTGATCGTCTGTAAGCCGATGACAGACTTCTGTTGGCGGTGCCAGAACAACACTCTTCTGTACCGCAGCGCCAACCTTCCAGAGGAGGAAAAGCAGAGGCGAGTCGTCGAGCACCACGGCCGTCATCTGGCAAAGAGGCGTATCTCGAAAATAGGCCATTTTTTTTTTATTGCCTACTTGGGGTTTTTGAGGTCAAAATGTTCATTGGGCCAAATTTCAGAAGAGCTCGAGTTATAGTTTCTGAGATATCGGGGGCCCTCTGTACCTGATTGCATAACTATCGTCGTATTCTGTACGGCAAAAGGGCGTATCTATACATACGCCCCTGTCTGTGGAAATCTTGTTGGTTTCTGCTCGGTATCCGTCTGTCAAAAGGATGTATGTTGACATACGCCTTTGGCAAACAAAAAACGTCGGGAAATTTGCGATATATTTTAGTTAAAAGGATGTAAGTATAGATACGCCCTCGTGTAATTTTCAACGATGGTGCAGGAAATGATACCGCATGGCGGATGATTAAATGCCGGATCGGTTCGGATGCATGCGACGCGTACGTCTGAAAAATCACCCTGCAATTGCATATTAATTCCGGATCCAACATTACGTTGCATACTTTTGTGCATGCAACAAACGGCGCACAAAACACCATGACCCTGGACCATGACGCCTCCAAATTACACTGCAAATCTGGCCAGCTGATCGAACATAAGGTTTGTATAAATACTCTGACTTTTACTTTTATTGTATTTTACGATGGCCAATGTACCGATGTTCTTTTATGACAAACTCGTTCTTCTCTACACATTTCTCATGCACTGCTGCACTGCACGCTACAAGTAGGCGTAGTTGCCAGGGAACTTGGCCGGGCCCGGCCCGGGGGAGAACCCGGCCAGAAAAGGGACAGGCCTAGCCCTAGGGCTGACTTTGAAATTAGATTTGCCGAGAATGAGAATGCACTGAACTAGAGTTAGCACTGAACATGTGACTCGAAACTTATAACAAACGATATATCTGCATTTTGCTCATAAAATATGTGTATCTTGCTGTTGTTTTTTTGTTTTTTTTTCACGATAATTTGACTCAAATTTTGAAATTTAAATTTAAATTTTAGAAGACTTGATTCTCGCTTTTGTTATTGTAGATCTATGAATAGTACGACTACGCTCAGCTCAGTAGTTCATTTCGAAAGACCGATTATTATCGCTCAACACACGGGAATGAGCTGAATTTAGGCCCATTTCTTGTGCGCTGTGTGTAATGAAACGTCCACGGCTTACATAAAACCATTTGTGCTGTCGTGGTTGGAATATCAAACGGTCCTTTCAATAACAAAAGTGAATACAAATGGTATAGTTTGATATCTGAAACATTGCAGTGTTTTTGTTTGTTTGGCGATTCATACTTTGTGCACGCGCGGACAATTTTTAGATCTGTACTTTCCTCCACCAAGGCAAGGCCCTTGTCTTGATCTAGTATACGAGTATGAGCGGCACCACTCGGCCAATAGACTGCATCAAATTCATTTGCATTGTTCTTACTCTGGAATCGTTTAATCATTTTCCTTTGCCGGTTTTTTCAACTCGGCTAGATCACATTTGAGAAATTTCAACCCCAGGGGCCATGCATCATGCCCAGGCGTTTGCTAGATTTTGATCACGAAATCCCTAATACTATAGTCTTGCAGTTGCAGCATAATTGCCTAAAAGTTACTCTTGTACTACTACTTTTAGTAGTTAAAAGAGCTCCCGATCCCTAAAATCCGACTTTCCTTTTGATTGTGTGTTGCCTGACGGTTATGAGGACCTCCTGATTTGCCTCATCAGAAACTAATGCAAATTCAATGAATTTTAGAATGTCATGTGAGTAATTGACTATCTGTATCAGTTGAAAATACAGTATTTTAAGTCTATGTTAAGCTGTAAAAGTTTTAAATTGAACTTGTCATGACAGCAACATTGTATTGTTCATCTTTGACATCACGCTTTCTTAATTTCAAGTTTCAACCGCTGAATATACCTGATTTCATATATGTTAGTGCATAATAAATCAAATAAAAGGCAACTGATAACAAGCATACATTCATACATTTAATTTGATAACTGAGTGAGAGTTTTAAATTGATGATGAGATTCACACATGTAATGAATTACAGTCTCGTTTAGTTGAACAGAAACATCAGTTTCCATGCCGGTTGCCCGATTTGGTATGATTGGGCAAGCAAACTAGTCCTTTTATGACAAATTAACTTGCCCTACATCAATGTGTACCTGCCCCGGGCAAGTGCTACTGTCGAGACCTGGTTTACCATTTCGTGACCCACTGGCACGGATAGAATTGGTGCACGGATAGAATTGGTGCAAACTGCAAATCTTTCTCAACAAAATTTCTGCTGCATTTGTGCTACAGCAGATTGTAAGCCTATCCATGATTTTCTCCGGCACTCCATTCCACATTGGATGAATGGAAATGGGTGTTGGTACTTATACTATAGACCAGCAGCCCAGATCCAGAGGGGTTTGGTACATCAAAAAGCCTACTGATTTCTGGACATGTATGAACATTTAGAGAGGAATGTCTTACCATGGACGACCGGACCGTATCTGCCAGGGTCTTCCCACCATCCCCGGGGCCAAGGCTCCTTTGCGGCTTGCGCCTCCAAAATATGGCCCCTGGGAAATACTCCATTGTGCGAATGTACCCTTGTTATCTGCTCACTGCGGGGTCAGGGAATCGTGAACAAAAGAAAACAACACTCGTGCATCTTGCGTTCTTCAGAAAACTTCATTTTGGCTGTTTTGAAGTACGAAATACATGTTTAATGCATTTAAGATACCGTCCCAAACATCTCTTTTAGAAATAGTTTAAATTCTTTTCTTGACTACGTTTACATTTACTTAAAGGCAAAAATTCAGAGCCCTTAAAGGGAAAGTTGAGTTTTGGTAGAGAGGGCGCTAGACTACTTAATTGGTTTGTGAGGTAATGACAAACTGAGTGTAAAATTTGAAAGAGCATAATATTGAAACAATAAAATCATCTTTGTTTGATCAAAATCGGTTCAGAAACGGCTGAAATATCCATAAATATAACAATTTGTAATAAACCCGGGGCCCCGGGTTTATTAGAGAATTTTGAACCAGCCGTAAAAAATTCAAAAAAATGCTTCCTCTTTTCAAAAAGTTACAAAATAGGTATTTAAATAGTTGTTGCTATCTAATCACTATTTCAACAAAGCATCACATGCACAATATTTTATTCAAAATGGTTGAAACCGATGAGGGTTTAGAGAGCGCCCTCTTACGTTTTAACGGCTCCTTTTGAATGATAACATGATCTAAGTTACTACGTCATTTGTAATTTTGTGTTCCTTTCTAGTTATAACTATTAGTTTGTAATGTAATGATGCAGGTTTTGGTTACTAAAATTCAGTTTCACTAAAACTGTACTCTCCTTACCAGAACTCAACTATCCCTTTAATTATAAAGCTTGCCAGAATGTATCTAATTCTAAATTTTTTGATAACCAATTTGTATTTTTAAAATGAATTCTTTTTATAATTATATTATTGTTCCCAGTTTATGCATTTAGGACTAATTCAAGATCATGGAACTGATGACGGCATGAGAGCAGTTCTTCACTTTTCCAGTGGAGCAGAAAGGACAATAACAAATAAGGTATGTCTATTTATGTGACACATTTGCTCATGCCACATTTTTCTTGCCCAAAGAAAAAACGTGAATACATGTAAGTACATGTTATGGCAAATGCCAGATGGGAAAACAGTTATTGAAGTGTCCATTTTTCCATGAACATCGTACAGGCATAAAACATGTTCATTCTGTGTAGGATTCCAAACAAGTTGGTTTACCGTCCACCTTTCAAATATTTACAGGAAAAAGTTACAACAAAATATAAAAATTGCCCTGTACAATAGGTATGCCACTATTTGCCAGAACGTGATTTGCCATAGTGTTACACTTACAGCAAGCTTGCTTACAGTCTTGTTTAATTGAAAATAAATATCAGCTGCCCGATGGGCAAGCAAACTAGTCCATAAATTAACTTGCCCTACATCTATTTGTACATGCCCCATATATCGTGACCCACTGGCAATGCTAGATATTGTGCAAATCTCCCTCAAAAGTTATATATTTCTGAAAATGTGTTTGTGCTGTCCAGCAGATTGCACACATCTATAGGCCTATCCATGATTTTCCCTGGCTCTCCATTCCACGATTATGGAAATGGATACTGGTGCTTATAGACCGGTAGCGCAGAGGGTTTGGTGCATCGATAAAGCGTACTGGTTTCTGAACAATACATTAGGATGGAAATGTAACAAAACAAATACAAATTTATATATGAGTCTGCCGGGGTCTAAGGTGGATAAAGTTGTCAAATAAGATTTCTAATTTGAGGTACCTCAACGGGATATTAGTGAATTATGCTCTCAAATTTCACATTAAAAATGTGTATTTACTGGAAATCGTACTACTCGTAGTGCAAACCCACCCATAGATTTTCATGTCATTGTTCATCCATTCCAAGTCCGAGATGAAACTTGAAAGCACACATTTGAGTGACAATCTCCTGTTAAAATGTCAGTTTCCTCATGCCAATGGCTCAAATGCAAAATATAAATATGAAATGTATTTGTTTTTTATTACAGCTGCTCTCCATCCAGCCAGGGCAGAGCTGAATTCGACAGTGGGGCCTGCCGTGGTGCCAGTTTCAACCATTGGACTGGATGAGGTGACGAATTCGGCAACCGGAGTCCCCGTCAGGACAACTTCGAGTGTCGAGTCAAACAGTGATTTTGGTCATCGTGACCATCTGGGCAGACGTAGCACCCATTTCAGCGACCGTCAGGAAAAGAATGGTACCTGGGCCCAGGGGCCCGATTACGGACCAGCGATATTTACCATGGTAATTAGCATCATTGGTTCTAACTCATTAATATCAATATGCTAGAATAGTATAAAACTCAAAAGAATGTAGCAGATCACACATATACTTACCTTACTCATTCAACCGTAAAGGCTTGCACAAGAATATTTAGAGATCAGTGGAACTAGGGCTGGTCCTGGGTCATGATCGTGCTCTCGGCCACAGGTCCGCTCATCAAGTCGGGCGTAACATCGGTTACAATCTCTGTGGGGGACGATCTGATGTACGACGCGGATGTGACAATGAGTTCGACCACCGTTATCGTCGTGAAGCGCGCTTCGACCAACCAGGCGGTGGTGATGCTGGAATTCTGCATCCCACAATTTATTCCCAAATTCTTTGAAATTTTGTTCAATACTAACTCATAGCCTAGGACACATACAAATGTCAAATAAGCACATAACATATTTGACCAGGATTAATATTTTAATGGTGCTTTTCACGTTTTAGGGGTTACTGAATTTTGTCCATGTCTTTTTTTGGTAACGCGAGTTACCAAACAGGATTCTTCTGTAAAGGTTCCTAAATATAGCTCTGTCAGTCTTTTTTGTGTTATCTAGTTAGTGCAAATCTACTTAATCCTTGGTGATAAAATCAGCCTACAGTTCGATAAAATAATGTGAGTTACTGCACATTGAAGTAGTCAATGTACCGTAAAGTGTAAAGCGAGTTACCGTGGAAATGCCCTTATCACCTTGAAAATTTCAAACTTAGATAAAGGAGGATCTTTTGTTATTATGGAGGAATATGGACACACCATAATATTAGTAGTGTTGATTCAACTGTAGTTTCTGATTAGCTGAAATAAATTTTGGTTAAAAATATGAGATTTAGAATGTTTGTATTTCCTGAATGAAGGTATCTTAATCTACCTTCTATAAAATTTGATCATCAGAAATCATGTTTAAGTATGCTTTTTCATCAAATAAAAATTACTCAGATTACAGTGCTTGAATGGGCGGCAATCTTTGAAGTGGCCCGTTTCTCCCTTGTTTTAAAACTGCTAAAGCCATTTTCCAAATCTCTGTCACTCATTTTCATAGGGTTTGCCTTCGTCTGAATATGACAAATTATGTACAATTTTAAAGGTAATGAATTTTACTGTGATGGGGGCCATCTAAAAAGTACATATGCATATTTTGGTCCGAAATTTACCATGTGGTCCACCCCCCCCCCCCCCCCCTCCCCCCCCCCCCCCCCCCAATCTCTTGGGATCGCGCGTGACTTCACCGCTCGCCGGGTAGTCTCCATCATGTGTTCAGTCGTTCCGGATCCTGCATGCAGTGCAGCAGGGATGCCAGTTTTCAGGCAAAAGCCTGAATTTCAGGCCTTGGGCTCCTACAAATTCAGGCTTATTTGTACTGTTTTGCACACAAACAAAGTATCAAGACTCCATTTTCAGGCTCTCAACCTGCAGGTCACTGGCATCCCTGATTGCAGCCATTGCTTGCTTGAGACACGAAGCCTTGCAAACAATGAGACCCCCCCTCCCCCTGTATGCATACCATACACATCGGTGCGAACACCCTCCCCCCTTTTGTGCGTACATACTTTGTAGATGGCATATAACCATGTCTAAATTGCCTACGAAGGACCACTTATTGGTCTTATTGTGGTGTAAGGTCACAAATCATCTTCTAAATTACAGCAAATTTGTATATGAATTATAGTTTTAGCATTTCTGACATGATTTAAACAGAATTATGGTAACGTAACATGCTGTTCAAATTACCTTGATTACGAAATTTCTGACAGGACATACATTAAATGATCACGGTGGACGATCGTATCTTCAACTTATGCTGTTAGGTAAAGACAAAATCCTGTCTCGTTCTCGGATCGGTAGAATTCAAAAGTCATAACAGGATCTCGGATTTATGCATTCAACTATTATTGTACTATTTTTTGTTTAAATGTACACTGATAGCAATTTGTTCATTTTAAATTTGAATCTTAGACTTAAATTTTCAATTTATCCGCATAGAGCGTACATGTACATAATATAGAATAAAGTAACATTTTCATGAATTGTGCTCTAATTTATTATTGTACCTTTTTAACAATTATTTGTTATGTATTATGTTTTTCATTTATTTTTTTCATTGTGACTTTTAGACTTAAATCTTCTAATTGGCAATACACTATTATTTTTGTTCACTGTATAAAAGTCAAATTGGCAACTATGCAAAAAATAGAAGACTAGTTTGGATGAACTTGGAACAATTGAGCTAACATGTAAAAATGGCAAGTTAAAATAAGATGTTGCCAATTTGGAGTTGCCAATTTCAGTGTTTATGTACTAAAATGTTGTTACTTCTTGATGGGTTAAAATAACAACTGTAAATTTTAGTTTTAAAGGGGACCACCAGGCAAAGAACAACACATTATTATATGTTTTGGTACCGTTTTGTGATATCAGATACCCAACATTTTGCAAAGGGTTGTGTAATTCATAAACAAAGCAATTAATTTCCACTACTTACGGAACCACTGCTATTTCCTGGTTCCATACGGGCCAACCATTTGCGAGTGCGCCAATGCTATTTACGCGCACGTTTGTAAACAATAGATTCCCGGGCGATTCGTTCGCTCTGCACACGTTGCAATTCACCGCACACATAGCAGTCTGCGTAATTCAAACCGCATGAACGCATGCTTTAGCATGGTGATGCGTTTCCAATTATATATTTTTTTTCTAGAAACATATTTTTGTGAACTTGTTGATGGAATGGAATACTAAAGATGTTAGCTTTCTTTAATAAGAATATTATTTTTGGGTGGTGGTACCCTTTAAGTTGAGTGAGGTTTAAGTTTAATTTTGTTTGAAGTTTATGTGTATGTACACTTACATGTATGTAAAGCATTATTATGTGTTATATGCGAAAATGATCACTTCACGGAAATGCACGTTTTTCCAAAATGCTCAACATTTGCACTTGTAAAAAAAAAAATGATGTTTTTAGCTAATATATTGGCCATCATTTGCAAACTGTTCCCATCCTCCCTAATAGGTTATGAAAATCAATTTTGGAAGACATATTGACCTTTGGGCCCACTGTATAAATGGGCATAAAATATGACAGGCAGTAAGACTTCTCATTCATCAAGCATTGACTTGGTAAGATTGACAAAAATAGGAACCTGACATGGTCTCACTCAAAGCGCCCTAAAACAAAAACTACACGTCCAAAAGTACTTTTCTTGGTATCGTTGTTTATTAGAAAGGACCCTTTATCAAATTTTACAACTATGAGAGCATTTGAAATTGAATGATTCTTATTTCACATATATTATCTTATTTAATGAACTTTCAAATGGAATTAAAACCAATGCTGCATGAGTATAGGTATTTGTCCTGCAACGGCCTGATTGAGAATTACTATGTTCATGTCAATTTTCTTGTTTGAAAAAGATATTTAATATCTGTATACATTTATTTGCATTCAAATAACCTTTATTTTGTTCATGATAATGGAATGTGGGTTGCGTTCATATTTGTGTTGTTATTCTTTCATGTACATTTCTACATGACTGAATTTTCATTTTTACAGGGTTTGAAATTCAAATGCTTCTACGCACGGTTAATCTATGCACTTATTCATCATACAAAATCCTGTACGAATGATGTGCTACGGTAACAAGGATGATCTATATAAATAATAAATATATATATTTTTTTTTAAATCACGATGTCCAGAGCCTCTTGTATATGAGGTTGAAAGTGTCTTGGTTGTCTGGGTTGTGCTCATTGACTGACTTGCATGTAATTGGGTGTGATTTGCATGTGTACAGAGGATAAAACAGAGAAAAAACAAGTATTCGTTATCCAATAGTGGTGAAGTGTGATTTCATCAAAAATCTATTTTTAGAAATTGTCAATTTGAACTTCCTTTTTCCTAAAGAGCATGAAGGCATGATATCTATACAGTGGCGTAGCGTGAGTCGGAACTGATTGGGTAGGGGGGGGGGGGGGGCACGCAACATTATTGGGGAGGGGGCCCACACCTTATGTATTTCTTTGTTTTTTCTAAAAAATGTCCCCTTATGTTTTCTATTTTTTTTCTCCAAATTATGGGGGGGGGGGGGGGGGAGGGGTACGTTCCCCCCCCCCCCCCCCCCTCGTCGCTACGCCACTGAATCTATCCCACATCTAAATGGTCCACTCAGCCCATACTTGTTTTCATTTGCATCACTTCAAACTGACTAAAATGGTTCGTATAACTCATTGCACTATTTGTTTTTTCCTTGGGTCTGTGGTTATATTTTGGTCTCACTTAGCGGTCACTAAAATCGAAGTTAGCAAGACTTCATTAGCTGCAGAGCTCTATGCCCTTAGCTAGGGGTGACTTGCGAATGGAGAGAGAATAGTACCGTACTCCTGCGGTTACATCCGTAGCTCAAACTGATGTGGTGGCTCTAAATATGACACTGAAAACAACAATCATATTGGCCACCCACTTGCTCGATTGATTACGTTTCCAATTTTGAGCCACCATATATCGGACGTAACCAGTACCGATAAGACGAGTCGCAGGAATGCGATATTCTCTCTCCAATCACGTCACAAGTCGCCCCTAGCTAACGGCATAGCTGCTGGTGAAGTCCCGCTAACTTCTTTTTCAGCGAAAGTGATTATTACGTCGCAGCAACGTAAACATCGATTTAAGTGGTACACAAATTACTTACAGTTTGACAAAAATATTACAACAGACCATGAATGATAAGAAAAGAGTGCAACTGCAAGGAGTTACCAAATACGAACCTTTAGTCAGTTACTTAAGTCTTGGAAGTGATGCAAATGAAAACCGTCAGCGTCATTGACAGACTGACTCAAGACTTGTCATGTCATGTCTGCCCCAATTTACTAGTAATGATGGATTTTAAGGACACCTAAGTATTTGCGCGCACGAACCGTATATATAATACTGAAATAAATCCAAGATAATTGTCTACTCATGAATTAGACTAACGTACTAGTATTAGTAAGCTGTTAATTCTGACGACGGCGCGACCAATGCATGCATATGGCGTACGTTAATTACTATATTACTGGATGGTGCCGCGCCGCACCGGATATCCGGACCGAACCGTAGTCAGACACGTCACATCCATCAAGTCAGCTCCCAAAAAATATCATCTCAATGGCATATAAAATTGTACAAAAGGAAGGCGTATCTTTAGATAGGCCCTTCTGCCAAACAAATGTGGACTATTTCGTAGTCACATTTGTAAGGCAGAAGGCGTATCTAAAGATACGCCCTTCTGCCAGACGATAGCATGACGATACCGGGCGATACTTCCACGTATATATAGATACGCCCTTCTGCCTGACGATAGCATGACGATACCGGGCGATATTTCCACGTATCTAAAGATACACCCTTCTGCCGTACAAAAGCAACTAGGAATTTGTTCAAATTTGTTTGGCAGAAAGGCGTATCTTTTTTTAAATGGTCCTAGACAAAGAAATATCAAGTTTAGAATCAATTTTAAAATTTAAAAATAATATTTCATATGTCGGCTATCAACTAGAATCAACCCCGCAATAAAAATTCTACGTCCAAAGCTTCAACAGAGGGTTGAATATGTCAAACTTTAAAGGCGTTTTTCTCGGTGTTGAGATCCCGGCGCGACACTCGAGATACGCCCTTCTGCCTGACGGCGGCCGACCAGCAACACCTCCATAATGCCCAGCAGCAACGACGGGTCCTACAAGGGATTGTGGCGGAGAGCAAGACGGCAGTCGAAGGTCAGAAGCTAGGTCTCAACCCACCGTGCTCCCGAGATAGTGTCGTCCACTACAGCTTCGACTACGCCCAGCAACTCCACTACCCATCGAACCCACAGCAGCCAGGCCCTATCTACTTCCTTACCCCGAGGAAGTGTGGTATCTTTGGAGTCAACTGCGAAGGAGTTCAACAGCAGGTGAGATGTATGTAATTATTATTTTAGTGGGGGGAGGAGGGGGGGGGGGGGTACAATGGTACTTGAGAGCAATAATCAAAGTTATGACATTCTTTTAAGGAAGTGAAATGGATGTCAAAGCTAGTTCAAGGTGGTTTGATATAAAATGTAGTTTGTAATTTGTAAAGTTTGTATAACTTGTTCATTTCAGTCTAAGATCTCTAGATTTGGAGTTTCTTCACAAAAGAAGAAGAAATGTTAAATGAATGAAGTCGATGATTAGTTGTTTATGCATTTTTACAGTTTCCTTTTCTTTTTTTCTCTTCTGTCATTTTAGGTGAATTTCCTCATTGATGAGGGAATGTGTGTCTCCAAAGGCTCGGTTGCGGTGATATCCTTCCTACACTTCTTTTTCCGCTGCTACGGACTTGGAGAGAAGGAGGTGCAGCTTCACTGCGATAATAGTTCTGGTCAGAATAAGAATCGCTATCTGCTGTGGTACCTGGCTTGGAGGGTGATGCGGGGCCTTCATCACACGGGTCCGTGACCCTGAACTTCCTGCTGGCAGGACACACCTAGTTCAGCCCTGACTTCTGCTTTGGGGTTTTGAAGAATGCCGTCAACAAAGCAGCCATCTCTACCCTGGCTGACATCGCAGAGGCTGTGAACAGTAGCGCCAAGAACGAGTTGAACATCCCTCAGCTCGTTGGAGATGAGAGCGGCCGCCAGTTCGTCCCGGTGTACCAGTGGCAGAACTTCTTGTCTCCATATTTCCGGCCACTCCCGAACATCAAGCAGTATCACCATTTCAGGTTTGTTTTGCTCGCAATGAAACTCTATTGAAGAAAAGTATAATGACAAAATGCCTTCCTTTTTTTGTTTACATAATTATCTGTAGTGAATTCCCAAGACTTAATAAGTCTCTATAATGATCTACATGTATAGGTATGCTAACTCTACTATTTTTTTAATAAAGGATTTTTTATGATTTGTCCTTAATTAGTATAGCATAATGGTGTTATAACACAAGTATAGTCAGTTCCATAGTATTGATTTCTTGTTTCCTTGTCTTCTTTTTATTCAATCTTGTAGGTATACTGGTGACGAGCCCGGAGTTGTCTACGCCAAGGCCTACTCTGACTCCGATGAGGTGCGCTTCTGTCTGCTGAAGGACACAAACCATCGCCCTCCGATGATGCTGCCACCGAGCGAGCCTGTGCCTGGTCTACCAAGGGAGCGCCAGCAGTACTTGTTCAGCAAGATCCGCGAGTTCTGCAGGCCAGATGCTCAGGATATCACCTGCCCAGCCCCTCGGCATTGAAGACATTCTAACCTGCTAACCTGACCTACAGCGACCGTTTCTTTGCCATTTAATTTACTGGAATGTATTATTGTAATGTTATTCAGTTTGGAAACATTATTCTGTTTGATTTTGTGCCCTCTTAAAGCTCCCAATACCTCCTTCAAACTTTAGTCACTACCGTTCATCTGAAGGGTTCAATTTAATCTGAACTGGAATGTTACATTTTATATCAGTATCTATTAAGTTAATGTGCAATCATTTTATCTGCTATTCAAATAATGTTATCTGTTAATTAACCTATTGTATTTTGCCTTTTGATTTGTTACGTTATTGTCTTTGAATACTTGTATTTCAAGTAGTTTAGTAATTCCAAGAAGTGTGCTAACCTGACCTACAACGACCGTTTCTTCGCCATTTAATTTACTGGAATTTATTATCGCAATGTAATTCAGTTTGGAAACATCATTCTGTTTGATTTTGTGCCCTCTTAAAGCTCTCAAGTGTAGCTTTTCTTTGTGCAAGATGTTAGCTAGCTATTGATGTTTACCATGATAATGTGCAATATATTGTTGAATCCCTAGTGTCCATTAATTATGATATTGTATTTATTACTTTTGGTGAAGTGTATTATTAAATGTATTTTCACATAAACATGTGTCCTTTATGTTACATGGAAACTTGTGGTGATGATGATGATGATATTGAGGATGATGATGGTGATGATAAAGAGGATCGATGATGATCATGGTGGTGATGATGATGATGATGATGATGATGATATTGAGGATGATGGTGATTTTAAAGATGATGATATTCAGGATGATGACCATGATGATGATGATGATATTGAGGATGATGATCATGGTGGTGATGATAAAGAGGATCGATGATTATGGTGGTGATGATGATAATAATAATGACCATGATATTGATGATGATGGTGATGATATTGAGGATGATCATGATGATCATGATAAAGGGGCTCAATGATTATGGTGGAGATGATGATGACCATGACCGTGATGATGATATTGAGGATGATGGTGATGTTAAAGATGATGATATTGAGTATGATGACCATGCTGATGATGATAAAGAGGATCGATGATTATGGTGGTGATGATGATAATAATGATGACCATGATATTGATGATGATGGTGATGATATTGAGGATGATCATGATGATCATGATAAAGGGGATCAATGATTATGGTGGAGATGATGATGACCATGACCGTGATGATGATGATGATGATGATGGTGATGATAAAGAGGATCGATGATGATCATGGTGGTGATGACAATGATGATGATGATGATATTGAGGATGATGGTGATGTTAAAGATGATGATAATATTGAGGATGATGACCATGATGATGATGATCATGGTGGTGATGACCATGATGATAATTATTGAGGATGATGGTGATGTTAAAGATGATGATGATGATAAAGGGGATCATTGATTATGGTGGAGATGGTCGACCATGACCGTGAAGATGATGATGATGATATTGAGGAGGATGATGATGATGATGGTGATGATGATAAAGAGGATCGATGATGATTATGGTGGTGATGATGATGACCATGACCGTGATGATGACGGTGATGATAAAGAAGATCGATGATGATCATGGTGGTGATGACCATGATGGTGATGATGATATTGATGATGGTGATGATAAAGAGGATGATGATCAAATAATAATAAATAATTATCGAATTTGAAGTGGATTTTCAATCCCCAAACGGACAGGAAATTGCCGGTGGAAGAGGGATTGTACTCGTAAAATTCACCGAATCGCCTTGATCATAATACGTGTACGTACACCTTCATTCGAGACGACCAGCGCACGCCGGGGGGGGGGGGGGGGGGGGGGGGGGGAATAACCGGACTGATCCATTTTTCAGAGGTGGATTCGATTTTCGATGTGTTTTCCGTTCAATTATACCAGTCTTTTTTCTGTGGTGGTTGGTGCTTTTAAATTCTATATTCAGGAAGAGTATTATAATTATATTCTAGACTTACCTTAGAATATTAATTTATAAATTATCGAACATTTTTTTTATGGAAAATGAAGTGATTCGCCTTGCGAACACACCCACGGTAAGACGGTAAGACACCCATGAATTTATCAAAATTATGCACGATAGAAAACGTGTTTTTTTTTTTCTTATAAGCGGAATATTTCGCAAAAAAAACGACTGGCGTGCACTTAATAATTGTTTTCCACGGAATTCTGTCCTTTGGGACGTAACATTCATGCGAAAATACGACTTATCAAACCGATCTTCCGAACATACTGCAGTATGAAATTTGCCTTGCCTCCGTGAGATTACAGCCCCATGTATAGTGTTCTGTGTTGTACTACTGGTGTAACTTGGCATGTAAGCATGAACTGATTAATAGTCGTTATTTGACTGTGCTCTTTCGTTTTTTTTGTTGGGTATATACATTGTAAATCACTATTTTGGTTGTGATATTATCGTAACTTGTTTGCATTCAGGCTTGCATGAATTTCTGAAAATTGGTTATACGGAAAAAAGACTGAAATAATTAATTTGGATACATTTAAATACAAATAAAACAATACATTGATTTAAAGGGACTAAGTAACATTGTCCAAATCCTCAAAATAAAATTTTAAAACAGAAAAATACAAAGGAAATTACTCAGGAATGTATAGTTTGACAGGTCCACTGATGGAAATTTATTCTTCATAATTTAAAATTGATCTTTTGGCGCAAAACAAATTGTCATTTATTGTGTTCTGTTTATCAGATTTACAAGCAAGGATATGCAGACAATTAATTCTTTAGAATTCTAATGAAAGATATCAAACAAGAATAACGAACCTTCGGAATAACTGAACCTTCGGAATAACGGACTGTAACCACATTTTTGACAATGTTTAGTTAAAATAATTACTTACATATACACTATGTGGTTAATGTTGGTTCCCACGCTTACCCAGTGTACCCGGTTTGTGCATCGTTGACGCTGACGTGGTTAGAGATGACACGCACTTTTAAGGGTTTATGACATAATTTATAAACATATCAAATATTGAGAGACATTGTGAGATCCATGTGCTGACATCTATACCTGTCATAGAGTATATTTGCAGGTAAACGGTAACTTTAATGTACATAAGAGATAAGCAATATTGTTTAAATGAACAAGGAAACGAAATGTATATCATACAAAGTAGTACTAAGAATAATGTATACCGCTTTAGTTTAACAAATGATTCATATATATACTGCTCGTTCATTCATTGACCTTAAATAGGCCTTAAATGCATAGGAACACTGACGTATTAATTGTTCCCAGTTATAAATATGGATAAGATGTACTTACACGATGTCTGGAATAAAGGAAACACAGCACAACATCTATTGTGGCCATTACACATGTAATATAAACCCCTCAACAAAAGTTCGGAAACTCAAGTTTGATCGATAATATCTCTCATATTTTTAAATTAGCATATTCGAAATTGGTGTTACAATAAAGCCTCATTATATACCTTTCAAACGGTGCATTATGTGTAGTGATTATGCAATTGGGGCATTGCAGTAGCCCAGAAAATAGGGGGAGACAGGAAGTGAAATGTCGGAAAATGGCAAAATGCATTTAATTTACGATTGCATGACTGTGCTGACCAGTATTTGGAAAGTTCACATTCTATTGAATACTGCCACCCTTTCCATTCATCAAACTCATTGGAATTTGATACCATTTTAATGGAAATGATCTTTTCATTACGATGGCATATTGATCGTAATGATTAGGCAAAACAAATGCAACGCTCTGATTTGTTGTCAACTCCATATTTTTTGAATGATTTTACACTCGACCCATCTCCATATTCCAGTTTGCTGCGCACAACCCATTTGCCTAATCATTACGATCAATATGCCATTGTAATGAAAAGATCATTATTCTCTGCGCTACTGCAGTCGCCCCCATTGCATAATCACTACACATAATGCACCGTTTGAAAGGTTTATAATGAGGCTTTGTTGTGACACTAATTTCGAATATGCTAATTAAAGCAAATGAGAGATATGATCGATCAACTTTCCAAACTTTTTTGAGGGGTTTATAATGCGCAAAGCTTTATACACTGTGGTTAGTAACTGAAGCTGATAACATTTAAAGGGGTAGTTTAGTTTTGGTAGAGAGGGCGCTGGACATCACAATTTTTGGTGAGATAATGAAAAACTGAGTGTCGAATTTGAGAGAACATGCAATTTTAATGGCAGAATTAACTTTATTTGGTCAAAATCGACCCAGAAACGGCTGATATATCAATAAATATATATGATCCTATAATTATTTGGGGCCCAAATAATTAGATGGTTTTTTTTCAAAAAATTTAAAAAATGCTTGCACTTTTCCAAAAAAAAATCAAAAGCGTTTTTTGATTGGTTGTTGATGATCTCTCTATTCAATCATTATTTCAATAAAACATCACATACATAATTTTTGTATGAAGAATGGTTGAAACCAAAGCCTTTAAGAAAGCGCCCTCTTGTGTTTTAGTGGCACTTTTTGAATGATAACAGGCTTTTTACTTAGTCGTTTGTAATTTGTTTATACATTTCGAGCATGGTGAAGTTATAAACATTAGTTTATAATGTTACTGTCCAGGTTTGGTCACCTTAAGTTCAGCCTTACCAACACTATACTTCCCCTTTAAAAATAATATTCCTGTAATTCACATATTTGAATCATTACTAATATACTGATTAAATCGATTTAGTATTACTGAACATGTAAGAGATGATCTGGATAATTGTATTACGTATTCAAGGTCAACAAAATTCACAGCAAGAAAAAAAGGAAAATGAGAAAGTCTTCATGTTTCGGTCATTCTGTATAGCGGCTCTTGAGTCAGATGAGGCGGGCTTAGGTCATCTTCTCAGATCAATATTCTGTACAATAAAAAACAAAAAAGCGTTAAGTTAATAGTTCCTACTAATTTTTTCCAATATTGATCTGTTATAAGAAACTAACTTTGTTCTGTTTATACGCACTTAAAGTGAGACAGTAACACTGTCCAAATCATCAACATTTACTTGGAACTCTAGCGGTTCGAATATAACATATATACGAATAGCAATAGAAGCATGAACAAGTTTTTTTTTTCGAATTTCCCTGCATACATTTACTATTGAGTGTTAAGATTGTTTAACTATCCACTGGATATTCATAACCGTGTACAATGTAAGTGCGATGTGAAATTGAATATTACTTTGCATTTTTGGGCATACAATATCCATCTAACGTAATATTGAAACACAGTTATCAGTGGACTTAAAGTCAGATCAGAACAATACAAATAACTAGTCAAAAAGTGTCTTTGGCTTAAATTATATACTTTTGTACATTAATTTGGGTTTTAACAAGTGGAATGTGTAGATGGTCCTATGTCTATGACAGTCACAAGTTTTTGTCTTTTGAATTGTTGGATCTCACGATCCATCTTACTTCTTCATCTACTGTTCGAGTTTATTGTATTTACCGCCCACCCCAATCCTCTCGGAACACTTTTACTAGCAACGATTTTCTTGAAGAGTTTTTAACTCTCTTAGAGAGTGCCGCTCTTGATGTTCACCCAGCCATCCTTCTTGGTGATTTTAATATACACGTAGATGATGTTACTGATACTTTAACCCCATCTTTTCTCAATGCTGTTGAAGCCCTTGGGTTCCAACAGCGCACGTTCAGGGTCCCACTCACCAGGAAGGCCACACACTTGATTTAGTTCTTAGTAGGAAATCTGAAGATTTGGTTTCCCATAGTACTCTTTTGCCATCTTTGCCATCTGATCACTCCGCCATTCTTTCCACCATTAATCTTAAAGGGCCACAAAACCCTAGAAGGAAAGTGATTTTTAGAAAGCTTCGCGACATAGACACTAACTCTTTCTGCCAGGATATTAAACAGGATTTGTTAACTTCCCAGTGTCCTTCTTATCCTTCAGAAGCAGTTTCATTTTATAATGACACACTGAGTAATCTGATGGATAAGCATGCCCCTGTTAAAACTGTGACTGTTACAATCAGACCCAATGCCCTTTGGTTCTCTGATGATATTAGGGAGGCCAGGAGGCGAAGGCGTCGTGCTGAACGTCGCATGTTGAAGTCCGGCATGCAGATTGACGTGGACCTGTATCGTCAAGAAACTGTCCACCCCTTCTCAGTCTTCTATTTATCCTGAACATTCATCCGATTCTGAACTGGCGAACAGGTTCAGTGTATTTTTCAAGAAGAAAATCGATGATATTGTGTCTTCCTTTGCATCCGATGTTCATCGTTTGGAGTTACCCGTCCAAGCTCCCGAGAACTCTTTGAACTGTAACCTGAGCGAGTTTATGCCAGTTACTGAAGCTCAGCTTCGACGTCTTATCATGCTATCTCCACCTAAATCTTGCAGTCTGGATCCTCTCCCTACTTGGCTGCTCAAAGATTGCCTTGATGAACTGCTTCCGGTTCTAACAAACATCATCAACACATCATTGTCATCGGGTATAGTTCAAATACCATTTAAAACATCTCTTGTTTCCCCTCTGTTGAAGAAACCGAACCTAGATCCTGATGTTCTCCGCAATTATCGACCAATTGCCAATCTGCCATTCATGAGCAAGCTCCTAGAAAGGATTTTGGCTAATCAGCTAATGCTTCATGTGGACAGTAATCATCTGCTTCCTGCAAACCAGTCAGCGAACCGCAGCCTCCACTCAACAGAAACTGCAATGTTGAAAGTGCTCAACGATCTCCTCCTTGCTGTTGACAAGGGAAATGAGGCTGCTCTCCTTCTTCTAGATTATTCGGCAGCGTTTGACACGTTTGACCACACCTTGCTACTACAACGACTTGGTAATGACTATCAAATAACAGGCACTGTCAGCCAATGGATCAAGTCATATCTTCAAGACCGCACCCAGAGGGTGATAATCAATGGGATCTGTTCAACTCCTAGATCTCTCAGCTGTGGAGTTCCGCAAGGGTCAGTTGCCGGCCCCCTGCTTTTTCTCCTCTATACGGGTCCTCTCGCAAGAATAATCAATAGTCATCGTGGTGTCAACTACTCTATGTACGCCGATGACACCAAGATTTACATAACTATGTCACCTGGCGATAGGGTTGCTGCTGTTAACTCACTGACAGAATGTCTCATGGACGTCAAAGCCTGGTCCACTACCAACAGACTCCGTCTGAACGAAGACAAGTCTGAGCTCATCCATTTTTCATCACAGTTCAGGAGTACAGATCCTCTAGCAGGTTTAACCACTCAGGATGGAGTAATAAAGACGTCTGAATGTGTCAGAGACCTTGGCTTTACTTTGGACGAACACTTAACTCTGAAACACCATATCACGAACATCTGCAAATCTGCATCTTGGGGTATTTTCAAAATAGGGAAGATCAGGCGTCTGCTTGACCAATCATCCGCTGAGCGACTCGTCCACGCCTTCGTCTCCTCTCATCTGGACTACTGCAACTCCCTCCTCGCCGGCCTCCCTCTTTCTCATATATCCCCCCTCCAACGTATCCAAAATTCAGCCGCTAGATTAGTCACCCTTAGAAGGAAACATGACCATATATCCCCTGTTCTCCGCTCACTTCATTGGCTACCGGTCCATTCCCGCATTACTTTCAAGATCCTACTTCTCACATATAAAATCACACATAATCTTGCCCCCATATATCTTCAAGACCTAGTCTCCCTTCGTTCCTCCTCTTCTACCAGACCCCTCCGTTCATCTTCCTCTCTACAACTACTTCATGGCCCAAGTACAAAATCCCGTTATGGTGACCGAGTCTTTCATTAATAAACGCGCTTATGAATGTGCGCACTTCCGCGCCGGATTGAATATCAGCTCCATGGAGCGGTCCTACTAATTGGTGCCAACTAGTGCCAACCAGTGCCAACCAGTGCCAACTAGTGCCAACCAGTGCCAACCAGTGCCAACTAGTGCCAACTCAAACAGTGCCAACTCAAACAGTGCCAACTAGTGCCATTACGTTTCACCCAAGTTAGAAAATAACCGCTTCTCAGGCCTGAGGAGAGGTTGAGAGATTCGTGCCTCTAGTAGAATTGTATCACCGTTTACACCGTTCTTATCGGTTTACTGCGTGTAACCGGAGGAGATTATCTCTATAATACCACTAGGTCTCGGGGGGCAGTTAACAGGGCATGGAATGTTGACGAAAGCTATTAAAATGGTTGAGTTGATTTCCACCGTGGTGGAGATCACGGCTAACTTAGTGAAACGTAATGCAACTCAAACAGTGCCAACTAGTGCCAACTCAAACAGTGCCAACTCAAACAGTGCCAACTAGTGCCAACTCAAACAGTGCCAACTTACACAGTGCCAACTAGTGCCAACAATACCAGTTCGCTGGCTGCTTAATTGCGAAAGCCAGGGTACCCGTGTGTTGTCCGCCCCGCTGTGCCACGGGGCTGGCCGTGCGCTGCGTCGTCGCTGGCTCGATTATGTAGTGTATGTGGTGCTATGCGGACGCCATTCACCTGTCTGATAAGTAGTGCAAAGTATGTGGACGCCAGGTTCACCCGTCTGATAGTAGTGCGAACAAGTGCGAAAAGTAATAACTAGCTCCATCAGTGGCGTAGCGACGGGGGGGGGGGGGGGGGGGCACTCTAGGGGGGGGGGGGGGGCACACGTGCCTCCAATAATGTGCAAAAACAATAGAAAACATAAGGGGACATTTTTTGAAAAAACAAAGAAATACAAACGAATAAACAATACGAACGAATGAACGAACGAACAAACGAACGAACGATTTGGAACAAGCGATATATTACATTTCAGCCGTTAATGAACCGATTTTGATCAAATGAAGTTTATTCTGCCCTTGAAATTATGGTCAAACAACTAAGAACGAACCAACCAACGATTGAACAAACAAACGAACGAACGGACGAATGAATGAACCAAAAAACGAACAAACGAGTGAACAATTACGAAATAAATTAATTATTTCAATTGATTGATTAATTAATTAAGTAAGTAATTAGTGTATGAGTGAATGGAATAAAGCATTCATTTTCATTCATACCTTTAGTTTATGCATTTTAGACTCAAAGGTACAATCAACCAATCAACTATCCGGCTCTAACCGAAATGCATCGACTGACCAGCCCTCAGATCCGGTACAGATATCAAATATTATCCGCGGATATCACAGTACGTTCGTCGACCTTTATACTTCGTTGGTGAAGAAGATTGATGAATAGATGAAGGAAATAAATGAATGACTGAATAAATGTAATGGACCAAGAAACAAACAAACGAACCAATCAACCAACCAACGAACAAACAAACAGACGAACGAACGAACGAACGAACGAACGAACGAACGAACGAACGAACGAACAAACAAACAAACAAACGAACGAACAGTGCAAACTAGTGCCAACTTAAACAGTGCCAACTAGTGCCAACTTAAACAGTGCAAACTACTGCAAACAGTACGTTCGTTGACCTTTATACTTCGTTGGCGAAGCTAATATGATGAATCGATGAATGAATAAATAAATGACTGAACGAATGAACAAACGAATGAATAATGAACGAATAAATGAATGAATGAATGATTGAATGAATGCATGTAATGGGCAAACAAACAAACAAACCAACCAACCAACCAACCAACCAACCAACCAATCAACCTGGCAACCAACCAACCAACCAACCAGCCAACCAACCAACCAACCAACCAACCAACCAACTAACGAACTAACGAAAGATTGAACAAACAAACGAACGAACAAACAAACAAACAAACAAACAAACAAACGAACGAACGAACGAACGAACGAACGAACTAACGAAAAGATTGAACAAACAAACGAACGAACAAACCGAAGAACGAACGATTGAATGAATGAATGAATGAATGAATATTGAATGTAATGAACGAATGAATGAATAAATTAATTGAATTGATTGATTAGTTAATTAAGTAAGTAATTAGTGTATGAATGAATGGAATAAAGCAATCACTTTCATTCATGCCTTTAGTTTATGCATTGTAGACTCAAAAGTACAATCAACCAATCAACTATCCGACTCTAACCGACATGCATCGACTGACCAGCCCTCAGGTCCGGTACCGATATCAAATAGTATCCGCGGATATCACAGTACGTTCGTTGACCTTTATACTTCGTTGGCGAAGATAATATGATGAATCGATGACTGAATAAATAAATGACTGAACGAATGAATGAACGAATGAATAATTAAGCCAATAAATGAATGAATGAATGAATGATTGAATGAATGAATGTAATGGGCGAACAAACAAACAAACGAACCAACCAACCAACTAACCAACCAGCCAACCTTAACCAACCAACCAACGAACGAACGAACGAACGAACGAACGAACGAACGAACGAACGAACGAACGAACGAACGAACGAACGAACGAACGAACGAACGAACTTCGAACGAACGAACTAACGAACGATTGAACAAACAAACGAACGAACAAGCGAACGAACGAACGATTGAATGAATGGATGAATGAATGAATGTATGAACGAATGAATGAATGAATAAATTAATTTAATTGATTGATTAATTAATTAAGAAGTAATCAGTGTATGTATGATTGGAATAAAGCAATCATTTTCATTCATACCTTTAGTTTATGCATTGTTAGACTCAAAAGTACAATCAACCAATCAACCATCCGGCTCGCCAGTTAACCGACATGCATCGACTGACCAGCCCTGAGATTCGGTACCAGTGCCAATAAAACCAGTGCCAACAAAACCATACCAGTGCCAACAAAAATAGTAAAGGTTCCCTTGCTGCTTGCGCGCGGTCGCAAGGTTCACCCGTGTACCGCGCGGGGCTGGCCGTTCACCGCGTCGTCGCTGGCTAGCTCGATTATGTAGTGTATGTGGTGCTAAAGTATGCGGACGCCATTCACCCGTCTGATATGTAGTGCAAAGTATGCGGACATCAGGTTCACCCGTCTGATATCCGCCGCGTCAAGTGCGAACAAAAATAATGCCAACAAAACAGTGCCAACAAAACCAGTGCCAAGGAAACCAGTGCCAACAAAAC
>JBAMJV010014493.1:0-36019 GCA_037951105.1 Echinarachnius parma
TTAGCATAGGCCCGCTGGCCCGGGACCACTTTAACTCTGGGCCACCAAATTTCATTGATCCTAAATTCTACTGGCCCGTTCGGGTAACCAAATTTAACAGAATTTGTTATGATTTTCTTTGTTTGGGACCACCAGATTTAGGTTTTGGGCCACTCTAAGTTGAACAATCTTGTTTTTACATGCCCGACTGGGCCACAAGGCAAAAGGGTTAATTTCTAGCATTGTGTAATTGCAAATTTAGTTTCAACTTACTCCGCCCTTCCCCCAGTAACATCTTCTGTGGCAAAGAAGTGGACTGTGATTGCGGTCTTTGCCTCGCTGTCAAAGATGAACTCGATGGAGTAACGTTGTGCCGGCTGCTCCCCATCATCTTCTGTAGGACTGGAGGTTAAAAACAAAATTAAGATTTAATAATATCACACACAATTTATTTTCTGACAAGACAGAACATTAATGCAACGTAGGCTTTTTGATAAAGCCTTTGAAGGTAGTTAGGATACACAAATAAGATGCATGGTGCCATCTTGTGCACGGTGCAGAACACATGATGTGGCGACCTGCCGTGTACATTAACATCCCCCGTTACCTCACACGACAATCTTTAATATGCAATCTCCTACACAGGTTTTTAAGATAACACAGTGATGAAGCATGCAGTGATTGCAATTTTTACACATTGTGAGTGTTCTTTTCTCTGTGTTGCTCATGCCGGGCCAGTGAATTTCCTTTTTTTTCTGGCCACCTAAACCTAAAAATTCATTAATTTACTGGCCAGAACAGCCTAGTACTAGTTTCTGAGGAGCTCTGCCTATGCGTAAGTGTACATGTACTTGTACAAACACGTAAGTGTGTTTTACCTGAAAATTGGCTAAATATTCTGTGGCTTAGTATTTTCTACTGAGGAGGTTAAAACCTGCTATCAATGCGTTATGCATTACTTACGTGACAGATTTGACAAGCTTGAGGGAATCCTTCCTGATGTTCACCAAGCTTTTCAGGGTCTTTGTCGGCTCATTGGGCTGCGGTGTTGGGTATGGGAACTAGAGTGGGAGAATAAATACAATAGAATGACAACCATTTAATAATAAATAATACAAATGGAGCCTTCTGGTCTATCATTATTATATCCCCTGTCATTCATTTCAATAGTAACTCTTAACTAAATCACTGTAGTTTTTTTTTATGTAATCTTCTGAAAATTTATACAAAATGCAACATTTTATACATGTTGCCTGAGTAGAGGCAAACATTTGTTGTTGTTTTTTGTAATAGTCAATATCCTGCTGTCCAGCACTGTCCTGCTGTCTTTGGGCCTTACAAATATGGTGGCGAATTCCGAAACCACCAAAAAATCATTTTATTGCTTAATGGTGGTTGACTGGTTGCCTGAATTGGCATTTTAAGTCCAATTAATATTTTGTGTGAAATCAAAAGGAATTATATCCACATACAACAGATGATTGCTTTGTTTTAACTACAATTAATGTGTTCTGTTAAGACTTACTGGAGCGGGTCTTGAATGGAGGTAGTTGACGTCTGTGTTATCTCCGAAGAGGTATGCTTCGGGCTGCGGCGTCTCAAACCTCTGGCCTCCCATGCTGAAATGACTCCCAAAATAACAGCCTGTGTGAAGGAAAAAATATTAAACCAATTTTTTTTAATCAATCTACTTTCACCTTCTTTTTGAATATTTCTGTGTCTACATCTAAACATATATTTACGTAAGCACAAAAATTGATGTCAATGACATTGTGACTTTGTTAATGTCTCAAAACTTGATCCTCTATTCCTCGCACGCTGAAATGATTTCTAGACAAGAAAATCATAAAATCTTCATGTGGTAGAATATTTTTTATTTAACTTCTTTCTCTTGATCTACTTTTGCTTTCCAGTTTTGAACAAAGAGTTTAGACTCTGGACTGAATTGGGTCTACATAGACAGCACTCAAGTCCACTAAACATAATTTCTGAGCCACCATATAAATTGTATTAATTAACATTTTCCTTGGAAGTATGGGCAATCAAATTTAACTGACTTTTAACATTTTCCTTGAACTATATGTCTATGTTTTGGGACACACCAGTTTGAGTTTGAGCCAGCAAATTTGATGATTCTCCATTATACTTGCCCGACCAAGAACAAATTCTAGGCCTAGCATTTACGTCATAGACAGACATCACAATGAAAGAATTATCAACATGCAGTCATCATGCAATTGCAAAAAAAAAAAAAAAAAAAAACAGTCATCAGATTCTTTTCCAGTCATTTAATTAGTCCAAGAAGACTAAAGGTAGAGACATTTACATTAACATTTGGACGTTTTTTTTTTTACATGTCATACCTTTAGTCCTAGTGTACACGTTCTGTATCTAGCCACTTATCCACCCAAAAAAACCTCCAATTTGGTTGGAAATATTTCGGCTACTCACCTGAATTTTCACGACTAGGCAGATGTTTACTCTCTTTCTGCAATTGTGCTGTCCCAAATACGTTTACAAGTTGTAATTCTGGTAAAATTAACACTTTTCCGAGGTAAACACAGCCCGATGTTTGATGACAAAGAATTCCCGTAACATGCTATTCAACGCAATTGCACATGGTAGTATTGTATTCGCCGTGATAGACATTTGCATAACACACGGCTCGCGAATATAATACCGTTGCATATATAACCTGTACGCGCGCGCGCCGTATCCTCTATAATAGTATAGAGGATACGGCGCGCGCGCGTGCAGGTTATACATGCAACGGTATTATATTCGCGAGCCGTAGTGTTATGCAAATGTCTATACACGGCGAATACAATACTACATTGTGCAATTGCGTTGAATAGCATGTTACGGGAATTCTTGGTCATCAAACATCGGGCTGTGTTTACCTCGGAAAAGTGTTAATTTTACCAGAATTACAACTTGTAAACGTATTTGGGACAGCACAATTGCAGAAAGAGAGTAAACATCTGCCTAGTCGTGAAAATTCAGGTGAGTAGCCGAAATATTTCCAACCAAATTGGAGGGTTTTTTTTGGTGGATAAGTGGCTAGATACAGAACGTGTACACTATGGACTAGGACTAAAGGTATGACATGTAAAAAAAAAACGTCCAAATGTTAATGTAAATGTCTCTACCTTTAGTCTTCTCTTGGACTACATTTAATCAACAAATTTTATGATATCCAATAGTGTCAAAGACAATGACATGTAAGTTTGTAAATTTGGATTTTGTGATCGACACTCGGTCAGTCATTGACAGTCAAAATTGTCAACAATAAAACATGTACCATTATTTAATATCTAAAATTATATATTTGTTTCACTTTTAATTTTATTTTTACTAGATAAAAACATTCTTCATATAGATCTGTCCTTAATAAATGAATTAATATTGATGAAAATCAGAATGTTCATATAACAAGGTTGAGTACACAAATAAATATATGCGAGCATGGAAAACAATCAATACGTGCATGTTTTTTCAATGATTTAGAAACTACGATTGGATTCTGCCTACATCAGTACATGAATCTGAATGTGTGGGACAACAGTGAGTGTTTTCTACATGTAAATATGCGTCAAACCGAACACTTACCTGCTTTTGGTGGATATCTGTAAGCCGAATTTGCTGCTATTTCTACTTGTTGTACATTTGAGCTTTGCATGCTTTGCAAAGCACCCATCTTGACTTGTAAATTCTTTCCAGCTTGTAGAAATAAATCTGTTTATTTTCGCATATCCGTATCCCGTTTCCAGAAAATGGCGTCGACTTGACCTTTGACCCGAATTGTTAGCTAAGCATGCATAATCGATCTAGCTTACGTAGCTAAGATGTAATAAGATTTTTGTAGCAATCAGGAAGTGGATAGCATTTTTATGTTATTTTAAGGACAGAGAGGAAGTGGTTATACTTTAGCAGTAGCCTACTGCTACCAATACAAAGAATGTATCGTTTTATTGACATTTTGTATCAGTCATGTTTATATAATTTATAATTTACATGTTATACTTATTATTGTCAATGAGATCTGTCTCTGATTTAGTCTGAAGACCTCCTGATCAATGAAGATTCTGCTATGCAAAAGGGACCTGCATCTAATATTATTATTATGTATAACTTGGCCATTGGATACACTTCCGCACTTTATTGTGCACTCTCTCCATTCTCTGGGGAGCATTCCAGCAGGTGCTACATTATAGTGCACTCATTTTGCTTTTACCCACCCTCATTCATGCCAAGTAGCCATATTGCACATGGACGGGGGAGCAGCAATGTTTTTGCAGCCAAGCGCCCTATCCGATCGTGCCACAAAACTTTCACCCCACCTCCATCACATTTGAAGTTGATGGATGCCGAGGGATGTACCCCTCCCCCCCCCCCCCCCCCCCCCCATCCCCACCACCCCTAACCATCACCATCACCAACATAAATCCAAACGTTAAAATGGTGTATAATTAGTAAAATAATCAACAAACTATATCATGTATTGTCATATTATTAAAGAGTTTTTATTTATACTAACTCCCGCATGGGCACAATTTTGATCGGGGCTCTGGCTCATATTGTCCAACTATATCATCTTTCCCGATTTGCACGATCGCTATTAAGTGTCTTAACCACTTTATTTGCTTCTCAAAATGCCAGGATTAATTTGCCAGATTATAACATAATTTCATGACAATGGCATGATTTGATTTTGCCCGATAATTGCCATTATCTCAGCCCTCTTTCCGCCCTGCATCATACGCCTACGCAACTTTATCATCATGATCATAATTGTGTGGACTTGAACTGTAATGACCATGGGGTATAATAATACTTTGCGCTTTAAAAAAAACATGTATAGGATAGTTGAGTTTTGGTATACAGGGCGCTACACACAAAAAAAAAAAATTGTGAGATAATGAAAAACTGAGTGTCAAATTTGAAAGAGCATACAATTTTAGAATAAACTTTGTTATTAATTATTCGGCCAAAATCCAAAACAGTTACAGAGTATACATGAGTTACACAATGCAAAATACAAACAAGAGTCAATAATGAAAGTGAGAAAAGGGACAGTTACAAGTGGGCCAGGGCTCACAAAAGTAAAATACTTTATATATAGGCCTACTGTTACCCGGAGACATGCGAGCCCTCACAAGTAACTGTCAAGAAAACAGAAGGAAACATTTGTATTGCATGTAGAGCACATAATATATAAAATGACAATATGGCCAAAGTCAACAATACAAACCTATATAGGCCACCTCCTCCGGTAAAATAAAAGTAAAACTACAATGATTCAAATAATACAATAAAGAAAATCGTGATTTTCATAAAAATAAAAAAATAAATTAAATGAAATTAAATATTACTTACCTCCATAACAAATTAAACAAAGCTAGTCAATAAATTACAACCAGTTCAAACCCAAGATTCGATCAAAATCGGTTCCTCTTTTTTTAAATGTATAAAAGAGGTTTTTAAATAGTTGTTGATTATCTCTCTATCTTAATCACTATTTCAACAAATGCACAATATTTTATTTTAAATGGTTGAAACCAATGAGTTTTTACTTCTTAGAGAGCGCCCTCTTGAGTTCTAACGGCTCTGAATGACGCTGTTTACTTTATTATAGTCGTTTGCAATTTTGTATTCATTTCTAGCATAGTGGAGTATTAACTATGAGTTTGTAATGTAATGCTGCAGGTTTTGATTACTAAAATTCAGTTTGACCAAAACTGTACTCTCTTTACCAAAACTCAACATATGTCAATCGTAATATCTTTTGAACGACATAGAAATTTGAAAAACCGAAACCTGTCCCGTGCTTTTATTGTTAATATGAATATGACAAGGTATGACAGAACCACTAGAGTTCCAAGTAATTTTTGGCGATTTGAACAATGTTACGTGGATCCCTTTAATGAATAATAATGAAGATGGTGATGGTGGTGGGAGGGGTGGCGGTGTTGACAATGATGATGATGATGATATTGATACTGAGAGAATCGGTTTAAAAAACTAAACAGAAATGCAATGACCAAATTTTTTTTTTTTAAACACACATCTAAAACAGCTTGAAAATATAATATCAAACGATTGGAAATTAGTCTATCAATTAATACATCTTTTATTGTCCACAACATGAATAGATATTTGATCATGACATAACACTACCGGTACGTAAACAACGGCAGGAACAACGGACTACTATACATTATAAAATAAACACGTTCTTTAATCGCATAAACTCATAACTGAATGCTATTTTTAGAACCGTTAATCATAACGCATAACGCGAACAACGCCCACGCCCCAAATATTTAAATTGCCGTTTAAATCTTTGTTTATGTTTTGGCAAACATGCAAATGAGTGTCTAGTCTGAATCGGAGAGCGGACGTGCGTGTACGCTGTGTGAACTGTGTTGATAACAAAAACATGTCTCAATGAAGAAAAAAACTCAAACATAAGAAACAATGCGTAACCACGCACCCCTTACCAAATAATCGACGATTCCGCAAGTACACATATAACGACCAATCAGATAACGCATACGTCGACCCATTTATGACGTCATTTGTCAATAAACTCGCCGAGCAGCCCCGCGTTTCAATGATGTCCGAAATCTACCATTGGTTTTGCACAGCACTGAATGCACTGCACTGCATCTATATTACGTGTACCGCCATCCACGTACCACCCAAGCAAATTTAGCGCATCATAAATCGCATGTGTACATTTTGTATACTGTTTATGTGTGTTATTTGCCAATGTGCATTTTGTGTTGTTGGCATCTTTTACAGTGATCTGACAAATACGGGTGGGGATTGCGTGGAGAAATCTCGCAAAATGGAGGCTCTATTAAAGGAACAAATAATGATCAACCAATTTGTATCTGCTGCTGGATGTAATGCCGATCAAGCAAGGCAGATTTTACTGAAGACACATTGGCAGTTTGAGGTAAGTTTCAAATTAAACAAAAATTGTCACCTACGCAATTCGCCATGTCTTCCGTGGTGTGTTTACATTGTTCCGTTGGCATGCATGCGGTCAACTCGTGTAGTGTAGGCGATGCATATTTTCATTGCATTGTGATTGTGGTAGTCTTGCACTCTGACAAGAACACTTGGGTCTTGGTCTTGGACCGGCTTCCACATGCACTAACTCAATTAAATGCATACTTGTACTTGGGCTATATAATTATGAGTACCGTATTATGATAAATCCTTGGAATTGTTGGCTCTGATGAGTGGAGTTGTTATTTGTCCCTTGTTGTAAATGTAATAATTTATGCGTGCTTTGCCTTTGTCATTAGTCCAAGAAGACTAAAGGTAGAGACATTTACATTAACATTTGGACGTTTTTTTTTAACATGTCATGACATGTTAAAAAAAAACGTCCAAATGTTAATGTAAATGTCTCTACCTTTAGTCTTCTTGGACTACTTTGTCATGTTCAATTTGGTCCTTGTATTGTAATTATGGAACTTGTGCATACAATATTGTTATAATGTGAGTGATAAACAGTGAAGCCATGCCCATGACATGAGTGACATCAAATTCAGGCATTCCATACTGGCAATGGCATGTCTGTTACTGTTACTGTTAGGCTTTCTTTTTTAATTTTAATCTTCGATCTTGAACGTATTTTTATACATGACAATGATGTGGGGCTTTATTTCTGGTCAGTTTCCTGTATTTATTAATTTATTTTTTTCAAAGCTACATGTAACTTTGTAAGCATTCTCTTTTTAAACATTCCCATGGGCCATGGGCATGGCGAGCGAATGCATGGCAAAGTCGGAGAATGGTAGATCGACAAATCTATCATTTTCATGGCCTCTTTTATGTAATTGCAATCTTGTAGTGTACTGTGTGCCCTTCCATACACTGATACAGAGAAGTTTTTTGCCTTTATGGCTATGTCTACATGTATGACTGTACAATTGCATAGAGAGAAGGTCAAGCAGCATCCATTCTTTTAATCATGCCGTGCCGGCAATGGACTGCAAAAGAGAATGCCCAGAAAGGCCAGAATGAAACATTGTTTACTCACTTTTATCTTGATAAAGTTATTTATATAAACTACAAGAATATTGTCTTTTAAAATTACTTTAAAATAGTTAATGGTTTGAATGTACAGTTGTAGGGCCTGTATGTACGTGTTGATAGCTTGGAAGTCAAATCTTTTTTGTATGTAATCAGGGGGAAAATATATATTTTTTTTTTTTTTTGGGGGGGGGGGGGGTGTTTCTTAAGCTTGCCTACATGTAAATAACACTCTAATATTTGTTTTGCATTGACATGAATCATGATTGATCTACATGCAGATTTACGGGGGCTCTTTTTGGCATTTTGGGGGCCAAGCCCCCATGTATTTTTACTGTATGTAATTCATGTAAGCTATATTATAAATGGGCGAAATAAGTTATTTAGACAAATACATGTACATTTTTATTTTGGATGTATGTGTAAACTGTTAATTATAAAACCCACATCCGTGCAATGTTCTGTTGCAGTGCTGACACTATTTCCCCCATATTTTGTTAAAACTTATTTTATGGAAGATAAGTATACCAACTGCTTCAAACTGAAAATAGAAATCAACTATAAAAATTAAAAGGAAACTGAAATCAACTATAAAAAAGAAACTGAAAGTCAATTGAGCTTTCAATCCTGGCAGAAATTTTGTCAGACTCGGAGGCAGTATTGTGTTATAATTCAACTCCTTTTATGCATGTACAAGTATTTGTATCCTAATTAAGAAGTTTTTTGCTGAAAGAATTCATATAGTTATGTTAAATATGGCAATAAAACGGACCTAGTGTAACTTTTATATAATGCTAGTATTAAAGTGATTATAACATACATGTTAATTATGGCAATAAAACGGACCTAGTGTCACTTTTATATTTATAAGGCTAGTATTAAAGTGATAACAAACATGTACATTTAGGGCTGTTATTCTGACATTTAATATTGTTTACACTGTGACACAACTCATTAATAAAAGAGCCTTAAGTTAAGAACAAAGTAGGTGATACCAGGATATCTAAACTCTTTCATATTCCATCTTGTCTACATTCTATTATTAATTAACCACAAGTGGGCATGTAATGTACACTCGAGAGTTTATGAACACATTTATAGTTTTGTACACTTACATGTAGGAAGTGATTACTTACATGTACATGTTCAAATTGTTTAGAATGAAAACAACAAATGCAGTCTGTTAATGAGACAAGAGCTGAGATTTTAGAGAATTCAGAATTCCCCAAATAAGAAAATTGAAACATTGCAACTTAATTAAGGTTTTGTGGTACTCTGGGTCACAAATAATGTAAATTAATGTAAATGGATATATCCATTGCCTGTGCCAGGATATTGGACACGTACGTTAATAAAGCAGGTTTAAATTTACTGTTTTCTTATCCCCCTTTAATTATCCAGACTGCGCTCAGTGTGTTCTTCCAAGAAGCAGCAATCCCTTCTAACAACCATCAGTACTACAGGCAAGGGGGACATTCGGTGAGTATCTACATGTACATGTATAATCTCTTTTTAGTCACTGCCTCTCATAAAAATAAAACCACACAACTTTGAAAACAAAATAAAGAAAAGAAAAAACATAACTCCAAACATATTTTTTGCACAGATTCGATTGCACATTTCATGTAAAACATTCTCCTTTAGGATCGCCCCTCCAAAAATAGAGAAAATATCTTGGTTGACCTACTGATTATTATCAATTTAAACTGCTCGGTCCTACACATTATATATGATCTGCAAATTGTAGACATGCCAACAAAAACAATCAACTATTGATCATTCATCTGTTAAATAATTGATGATGAATAGTATGACAGTTGTATTTACTCTTCAAACATTCGATCAAACTATCTGTTGTATAAATTTACTGATCAAAGTTGAAAGTACATGTAGGATGGTACATCTGGCTCAATGCCAGCAAACTTTGAACTTGTTTTGTGGCCTTTTTGATTACCGGGCTATATTTATGTACACTGTACATAGTTACTTTCTTTAGAAATTCAGAATGTAATTGTGCACACAATGACTAAACTAAAAAAGAAATTACAGAAAGCCAAGTTTGATAACCTACAACTATTTGATTGTTTGTGTACAATATAATAGAAATATTGTTGGAAATAATTTTCTTCATAATATTAATGCATGACTTAAATATTTCAACAGAATTTTCACAATTTGCGATGATTTTTATGTTATGATCTTGTCATGTTGTCATTTTGTTATGAATTCACATCAACTGACTTATAAATATTTATTTGTTTTCAGCTACACGCTCCTGCGAATACGCCCGCGACGCCGCCAAACTTTCCCGACATCCTGACCAGCTTCGCCAAGTTAGGTGCGACCCCGACAGACAGACAATGCCTCGGTGCCTCCCCCATGGCACTGGCCACATCTCCCATACAAACTGTGCAACTCCAGCCGAGCTGTTTTGCCCGGCCGAACAATAACAATAAGTCTATGGAGGTTGAGCCACAAAGGTGAATCCTTACTCCCCGGCCCCCGTAGAACAGAATTGAACTATACTGTTTACATGTACACTGTATGTGGCACCTTCAGCACGGCTCGTTTGTTGCTTATGCCATCTACTTTGTCTCGTGACTATGACATACCAACTGCTTTGTGTGCAGCACAGAACTTGGAGAAAGAGAGATATCGCGATAGACAGTCGCGAAGGGGACAGCTACCCTGCGAAGATCCAGCCAGCTAATGTTAGGAATGGAGAAGACTTTTTTAGCCAGTGTGTGATAGAGTTTAGAAGAATCCTAAAGTTAATTTTAGGGAATGGATGGGTTGACACCACTTCATAGTCCATCTGACACGAGAGACGGGAGAGAGAAAACGGGGAATGGAAAACATTGTCATCTTTTGTCACGGGGGATACCTATGAACTGCAGCTGATACTAAGCCTAGCAACAAAACACGTTTGAATATGCTTGCTTACCAACTAGTTTATTTGCCACTGAGCATGAAGTCATTTGGAACAGGGCACTAGCAAATATGTAAACCTTTTCTGTGCCGCAGTATGAAATGACCACTGATATGGTGTATACATGTACATGATGAGTGGAGAAGGTTTCGAGGTGATGGCCCTTCTTTTTTCTGTAGCGTAAACTGAACTGTTTGTACTTACTACTTTGTAAGTACCCTCAAAATGTATACATACATGTACATAACATAACCTAAATTGTCTAAGTGTACAGTTTGTATCATATATACTGATGGTTCATGGTTGTGTACGTATATTGATTAGGAGGGAGCCATTCGAAGATTTACGATTTTGTATAGCTCGATCGCTCGCAAATGACCAAGGAGAATGTACATGCGTGTAAATATAGTTGCGGCAGAAGGAGACATCTCAGTAAAATCTCAGGAACATTTATTACTGAAAACAAAAAGTATGCATGCCCGACGACGTTGCTTATAATAATTCAAGAGATAGTAAAGTAAACCCCCTTTTCCAATGTACACTGTACAGTACAGCGGAACCTCGTTATAATGAGCTCTGAAGTCTGATCTGATATAACATGATAATTCACTTGGTTTTCATGGTTCTGAGCCAAGAGGTCCGCATAATGGGGTTCCACTGTACGTACAAGATTGATGATCCCTATTGGTAATGTAAAGAGCGATATCCAAAAAGGCAGTGCCATGATATTGGAAGTTATAGTTTGTAAATTTTGAATGACTATGTAACTTATAAATATGCAAGTAGTTTGTTCAGGTGCACCCCTTTTTCCATGTATTTGAAATATTTTGGATTAACTATTATCAAATTATAGTCAATTTATACTACAGTATGAAGCAAGTACGTAGTCAATTAATGGCACTCCTGCATATATACAATAGACTGTGATGTTATTGAATACTGTGAATAGTTGAAATTAAATGCTGCCTAGGTTTTTTTTTATATGGGGTAAATTGAAGAGGAGTGGTCAGTTTCGCCAGTTATAAATGTACAGTATCAGTCAAAAGCCTTGTTGGCATATATTGGTTACTTACAATATGATTTTAGTAGGAGAAAATATTTCAGTCTTCATACTAACTATATACTAATCTGTTGAATAGTAATATAAAACTATTAATGAGAATACGAGATGTCATATACTCATACATAACATGTGTAACTAATTTTACCATTTTGAAGCAAGACAAAGCCCATAAAAGTCCAAAGTTTATTTTTACGTGTATTTGTTGAGTGATAATTTGTTGAGTCGTGAGATAAAAAGAGCACATCATCGGCAAATATTAGCCGAGGGAGTAAAAGATATGAGAGAAAACAAATAAACAAGCACTTTACTGCAGTTAATGACAAATGTGATAATCAGTCGATGCAATGTACATTTGTTTGTCATGATTAAAACTTATCATTTCCCACAAAGATGAAAGATTGTACATGGATATTGAGGTTTTTTTAATCAACACTTTACTAACATGGGCACATGTGTACATCTTTCCACCTTGTTGACAATTATTAGATGTTTTATTTCTCTGCTTTTTCTCTTCTGGTATTGTTTGAACCCAAATTTGTTACCTTTATAAGGTATGCGATTCAGACAAGTTGAGAAGGTGTTTCATTTATTAGTTTTACTTGACAATTCGTTGTCATGTATTACATGTAAAGTTCTGTAGAATCCTTATTTATGTTGGCGGGCGTTTTATACTGTATTATTGTATACATTTGTAATACAATGTTTGGTGGTGCATGTTCCACTGTACAAGGTTCACATAAATGAATTTTGCATCGATATCATGCACTTGCCCATTCGATTTCAGATGTCTAGTTTTTTTCTATTTGTTTGTTTAAGAAATGTGTGATTTGTTACATTTTACACTATTTACCTGTTTAATGATGATGAACCGAGATACATTTTATTGATGGAAATTAGCTGTGGATTTGATATGATATAAGTATTAGTACAATTATATTTATATGCATTAATTCACGTTTTTTCCTGAAAGATGTAAATAGATGGGTATAATGGGTTTGTTACATTTACATGTATGTAGATACGATATTACAATGTTCTTGTTACCAACTTACCGAAGTACCAGCTCTGCCTTTATGTACACGTCTGTCTTTTGGTTTCTTTTCATTTCGTAAGAACAATCTAGAAGCCTGGTTAGTCTTGTCACACAGACTGTATTCTCTATATTTTTTTTCAAATAAAAATCAGGCTGGACTTTTTGCTTGATGTCAAAGGGTTAAAGGGCATTTAACGCACATTGATGTAGAGCTAGTTTTTGATCTATTAATTTGGCTATTCACTATTCTACTTGGAATTTAATGTACATCATCTGCTTGCATCTTCAAAGTGGCATTTTAGTTATTTTTTCTCATTTTATTGGTTTTAGCTAATATTGTCGAAGTTTGTGACCAAACTATATACCGTATATGATTATCTTTTAGAAAAAAAAAAGATTATGATTCTCTTGTTTTAGAAAAAAGATTGTGTTTCTTTCTCAACGTATAATTCTCAGTGTTTTAAAAAAATCAAAGAACTAGAAATTTGTTAAATGCATTGACATTGTCCACTTATAACAAGATCTGAGTTTCAACCTACATGTACTGTACACAAAATAATGACTAAAGCAGTTTTGAAATATAGCCATTACTACATTTTAATTATTGATGTTTTTTTTTATACAGGCCTTATTAACGACCCCCTACTAAGTGATTTTGTGTGAACTATTTTATAGTATGTGTTAAAAATAAAATGTCTAAACCAAAGTCAATATTTATAATAATATTTCTAACCATCCTTGTGTACATAGATATTAGCAGTTGTAAAGTAGTATAATTGTATTTATTTCCCCTTAAAACTAAAAGTCACAATAATTTACTGTTACACTTATGTCAAGTCATGTGTTTTTGATGTCTTTTGATAATGTGCTAACTGATTTGCACACTAATCGTCAAAGACAGTTGCATGTACCATTTCATAGGTCGAGCCTTCAGCTTTCGAACCTAGCATGTTATTTATCAAGGGCAAAATACAATGTAATGACACGTAACACAACTATGCATGGAAACATGCAACTTCCCTAACACGAGCTACATGTAGTATCATGCCATCTGTTTGTTTATAATAATTTGATTAATTTACTGCATACACTCACAGAATGTAGATTATAAACTTCCATCACAGTAGAAACCACAACGCATAAACATGTACCTGAGTATATTTTAGTTTCAAGTACTTATGTTCCATACATGTACATGTTTGCATCATACGCATTGCATGTATGTACCTTGGTACAACCATGGATCGTTAGTACGATCCATGGTACAACCATGTACTGTACATGTACATGTACTTCTACATGTCTGCATGTAATTGTAATTTGTAGTCATGTACACGTATGTATTGTGCATGTCGTCTGTATGTAATAGTACAGCACATGTACAATCTAGTGCTTGTAAACATCATGTACCCTTTGTGTAAATGGTAGTGCAGATTTGACACTCAAGGCTGCTACCTATTACATGTACAACGTGTAGTTACTGGAAATCTGGAATTATTTTCCTTTTGCGCTTGAAAATCCTTCACAAGGACAAACTCACAAAGGTTAATTGGATTCCTAGATATTGCGCTGAATTTGCAAACAGTCTTGTTTTTCTGCGAATTGAGTTTACACAGAACAGGTCACAGCGCATATTACATAACAGTATTTTCGGCATATGTTTGTACAATTGTTGGTAACATTTGTATTATTTCAGAAGAGAGGATTTGAGTAATCTTAAGTCAAGATTGTGATCTGTAAGATGCTTTATTTTTAAGACGGGACACGCCTAAACTTGGTGTTATGATATGATTGATATGTACACATTGTACACAAGTGCATGTAATTTTGTTGATATTGTATTTGTTTTTAAATTGATCAGAGTTAGACCAATTATATAGGCAAATGAGCAGTCTACTTGAATTTTATGTGAAAAAAGTTTATTTGTACTACGCCATATACATGTATGGTACAAATACATGTACCTTTGGTGGTGCGTCCCTTTCTTGTGTCATAATAGTTTATGACATTGTACAAAAAATAATGAGATAAAAGTTGTAAAAAAGAGAGAAACTATTATTACTGGTGTTCGTACTACATTGTTTCCTTATGAATATGATATGTTTTTATCACATGCAAAAAATATGGTATTAAAAGTGTCCCTCAGACACTAAATAAAAATTATGTTTTCTTGTATTTGTTTTTATCTTTTAAAAATGGGTTTATTTAGGAAATTTAGCATATTTTCAGTCTCTGTAACAGGAAAAATTAGGTGCTGTTGTTGTGTGCGTGTCCATGTGTTTGTGGATGTGTGCGTGCATGTGTGTGTTTCTAATATTTGTTTGAGTGTATTAACATGTAATTCAAGACAGTGTATGTATAGTGTGCGTGACCACGTTTATGTAGCGTGAGTGTTGTGTTCTGAAACTGACCCAGACCTCAGAATAGTTATGTTTGTAAATAAACATTGAGCACTTCTTCTAGTTCTTCGTCCAATTTCAGTACAGTCCTCTGGGTAGAGTATTGTCGTACCGGTGTGCAGTACTGGAGTACAGTGTGCAGAACCAAATGAGAGAGCCATGTGTCTTTGGAGATCATACAACAAAATATATATACTTGGTACATCATAGAAAAAATTATCAGACGCAGAAGTGTCTTATAACCTGACATTATGTCATAACATAACACAAATATTACGACATTTGCTGAATAAAGGTTGTATTTCATACTGAGATGTGATTTGCATAACAACCACAAAGGCGGAGAGGGGATACAGGCTGTACACAATCTTCCAATTAATTTTATTTTAAGAAACATCAATCTTCTTAAAACACTTGAATCTTCAAAAGAAATACTGAATGTTTCATTATATTTCCGTCACTGAATCTATACAAATTCTAGTCATGATTATACTTTGTACTATTTTAGAAGTTTACTTCTTTCGAAAAGCCTACTTATATGATTGTGGGGAATGCCGAGTATTTTTTGTTTTGTTTTGTTTTGTTTTGTTTTGTTGTTGTTGTTTTTTTTTTGGGGGGGGGGGGGGGGTCGGGGGCATGCCACGTTTGGGGACATACACTGCGCTACTTACAACATTGTGTTGTTCTGTTATCATATGTGTTATGTTTAGTTTAATTGGGGGCACATGCCCCCATGTCCTGTGTAGCTACGCCAATGTACATGTACCCAAGTCATGCGAGTGTTGTAATAGGTGTATGTAGGATTTTCCAAATCCTGGATCGTCCTGGATATCATTTTTCATTTGTTGGCAGATTCAATAAATATGAAACATCTCTTACACGCTCACTGAAATATATATATGTTTACAAAATGGAAATGGATAAACATTATTAAAAACACAGTCTGAATGTGTGGCGCTGGCTGCCACTATAAATATCTTTTCACTGCATGCTGATTGGTTGTTGGCGGGGTCACGCCGTGCCCCACATATATAACATGCTAGATTGGGGATTGTATTCTAATACATGATGTTTACAAACGCCATAAATGTTGGCCAAGAGCCAAAATAAGGGAGTGCCTCTGTGTATGTGTTTATAAATAAATAGTCGTACCATAATATAGCTAGCAATCATGATATTATAAATATCATCGTCATATAGGCTAGCAATCATAATAAATATCGTGGGATATATTATATAAGATGATTTTAAAACCCAGTATTATGCACGAAGTCAAATAATACGTTTTGCTGCTAGATTAGGTTGTTATTGTTGCTGTTATTATGATGATGTTGTTGCAGTGGTGGTGGTGATTGTGGTGTTCGTGTGGTTGTTTGTTGTTGTGGTGGTGGAGGTGGTGCCGAGTGGCGGCGGTGGTTGTTTTTGGAGGCGGTTGTCTTCGTTGTTGTTGCAGCATGCGCTTCTGTTGTAATTGATGATGATTATGTTGTTGATGATAATTATGTCGTTGTTGCTACTGATGTCGTGTTTTATGGTGTTACTGCTGCTGTTATGGTTGTTGTTGTTGTTGATGATGATGATGATGATGATGTGTTCTTGTCGTCAATTATGTCTCGTGATTGGATGTCTTCCCCACCCCAAGACCCTACTCATTATTTGCACTGATGGAAAGTAGTAATGATAGTGTAGGATCGTTATTTTATTTGGTTAGTGATTTATCTTTGTTCACAGTATGTTGTGTTCCTCATTCATTCCATTATTATCATCATTATTCCTGAGCATTTATCTATCACAACTTCACCCTGCATTCCACCTACATATCCCTCTACATCTGTTTGCATACTATTCCATTGATTGTTCGGTTATTTATGTCGCCCATTACAGTCCACCGTCACCTACTTCTATTCTATTACAGAAGAACACTTTAGTTACTTATAACAGGGGCCGCGGAACGGGGGGGGGGGGGCGGGGGGCAACCACGCCCCCCCCCCCCCCCCCCCCCCCCCCCCCCCACTTTTTTTGGCTTAAAACAAAGAAATACATAAGCATAAAATAACAATTAAAATGTGGTCAGCCCCCCCCCCCCCCCCCCTCCCGTTTCAAAACCTTTCCGCGGCCCCTGTCTACCCAGATAACAATGCGACGTTGGCGGAACGTAGTCTATATAGTCGGCACCGTCGCGGTTGGAAAAACAACGTTTAGCCAACGTTGGCCTACGGTAAATTCACAACCATATTTTTGCAGTCGGCGAGCTGACGTTAAAACAACGTTAAGCCGACGTTGTCTGTTGACTGTTGGCAAACTGGTCGGCAAATGTACGTTGAAACAACGTTGGCTGATAGTTACACGAACAATCATATTTATATGGTCGAAAAGCAAACGTTGGGCCAACGTTTCGCCTACTACGTTGGATATTGGTTGGCTAGTTGACGTCGTACTAACGTTTGATAAACAACCCCATTACGACGGTAGGCAAGCCAACGTTGGACCAACATTGACTTACATAGTCGTATTCATGAACGTTGGGGTTTAGTCGGCTCAATGTTGGCTTGACGTCAGAAATAGCAAAATAAAAGGTTGGGCAAACGTTGGCTCAACATTGGCAATTGACGTTGGCTTATGGGGGTTGGGCCAACGAGGGCCCAGCGGCAAGAATGACGTGGTCGTGGGCCAAACGTCACCTTTTGACGTTGGTCTAACATGACCGCCTACATTGGGCCAACGATGGGCCAACGTAGCATTGTTATCTGGGTAATTACACGTTACAGGGGATTTATTAGTAACAGGCCAACATCCTTGCCCTCATCTACACAAAATAGTTATAATTTACGGGTTAATACATGTAATACAATTTCGATTTCACTATGTTGGGCAAATTATTGTCTGTGTTTGTGTTTTGTTTTTTTGGTCAAATGTGCCACGTTCCATTAAAATGTTCATCATCATAGAAAAAAAAGAAAAAAAGGGAGTCAGACAACCAACAATAATGCAATCCATCCGATATCCGTAACCACATGACGTGGCCACATTGCTATTCATTTATTGCGACATTTATCAAATTTTCCAAGAAGTTAGAATGATCTAATTCAATAATCAATTCACGAGCGTGATAACGAGCTGTGTGCTAGCTACGTGGTTTATTCCATTGTAAACAACCATATAACCGCAGTCAGTTTTTTTTCCGACATTATGATCACTTGTGCATGCAATGCTTTGACTGTTGTGGTACCATTTGCATCCTTGGACGGACGGGTCGCACCATCCACGGTGTTATGATTGTTAGTCTAGATATAAAAGACCCATTGAAGACATTTTGAACACGTCCGCATTAATTTAGACTACGTACTCTATGCTGTTGTCGGTTACACCACTTCCACTTCCCTGGTTACACATTACAAATCTAAATTCTGACTCGCCAAGGTTGCTCTCATCCAATCTTATAAGCCTCAAACTAGAATGTTTAATGTCAATGTTTTGACACAAATGCCTGAAACGAAATGCGAAGGCTGAATTTGGGAGAAAATTATATATTAAATCATGAAATTCACGGTATTCTTATTAATTTTGGAATGAGCATGATATAGATTGTTGTATGCCATTTTCGAAGAATATTTCCCGAGCTAAAAGTACATGCAATATAATTATTTTACGGAATAAAAATATTTCACGTCTGATTTTTGGTCTGACTGTAAGACTAATTCGTTCGCGCCCTGCGAGATGCGCCTGCGCAGTTCGCTTCGATTTTGTTATGTTTACATAACGGACTCAATGTTGTTGTTTTTTCGTCATCACCGTCAGACCAGACCATCGATATAAAATATTAGATTAGATAACGCCCCTTGAAATTGAAGTAAGCAATCGCCATATTGCACTTTCTTTACACCTGTTTTTCGCTTCTGAACAGTCAAATTAACTTAATTTACTCGTGGAAAATACAAAACAACAATTGCAGTACAGTACATATATACGGTTATTGTATTCACCACGCTCAGAGACAAGACCGTCAACAAAGTTGTACACCTTATCCGATTTTGGATATCGATGCAAGTCTACTGCCCGACCCCCTGCTCTGCAGTGCCATACAGTGGACACGCGAATATCATTCCAAGGGGAAATATCCTGGATCGGGTCCAACAATTTTAAAGGGACGTGTGGAAAAAATGGTATTTGAACTGAAAATGACACGTTTATCAAAAAAAACAAAAAAACATATAGTCTTCAATTTATTTAGATTTTAGATTTGTGCAAGATTTGTAAGATTTTATTTTATTTACTCTATCGAGTGATTATAACTAAATACATTTGTCTTTCGTTAATAAAATATGGACAAATAAAAAGATAGTGATATTCATCACCAATGCCTTTTGAGGAACATAAAGAACATTGCGTTTCATCTACTATACAGTGACATCAAATATACTCTTATTAACCGGAAGATTGTGAGTTCTACATCTAAATTTACACAAGGAAATTAAATCTTTTTGATGCAGTACATTCAAATAGTGTTCATAATTGAGACTAATTTTAAATATTCTATAATTAGTACAAATACGGTTTGACCACGGATTTGGTATGAAACTGAGCGGAAGCTCTATATAGAACATATTTCATGTTATCATACTTGCATTCAAATATTTGCAACGAAATTAATATGAATTGATTTACAATAATGTAAATGTATGCGTTTGCAGATAACAATATACAAATAAAAATCAATGACAATACATACGAATGTTATAATTGAATACTAAATGTATTATAGATTATTTAAAATGTCTAGATGTTCATGCTGCATAATGATAGCAAACATAACACTCAATGATAATCTAATCTAATTTAATTCACCCATTGTATCATACTAGTGTCTCCTTATTATGGTGTCTCGTTTATTTTCGTGTACGTGTACAGTGTGTGAATTGCATTCGTGCTCCAACACAGAACAACGGTGTTTTAATATGATTGTATTAATGATATTAATTTTCATTTTCCCATGATGCAGTTCGGTGACGAACACTGTCCTGGCATTCTTCCAAAATCATCATTATATCATTTATGTAGGTCGTGTCAAACGTGGTATAGAAATGTATAGTGGGAATTTAATTGATTCATCATTATATCACGTTTTCAACTTTAGAGAAAAACAGGTTCGTCCAACTTTGTACACCGACATGCCTATGGGAATATGAAAATGGAACGTTCCATATTTGTATGTTGATCATTTGTGTAATTTGTCCTAAAATTTGGAGCTACGTAACCACTTATTTATGAACTGATATCGTTAACTCCATTAACTAAATTTGTATGGAAAGTGGATTTAGCGCATTTTGGAACTAAAGCTCTTCAAATAGCATGTGCAATGTCATAATAATAGTATGCTTTAAAAATCGATATAATTTCCACCATCTTTTTCTCACTTGCACATCTGCCACCAATGCCTTGGCATAATAAGCATTATATGTATGTGTATAGTTTTTACTGATTTTTGCAGTGTCTAATTACAAATCCGTACAATGAATATGTGCATATTTATACGTATTTCTAATTTGTAAATGGATGCGCGTGTAAAATGATACGTTTTGCGTCCAGTGTGCATTATATAATTCGACATTATACTAGTTATGTTGCGGTAGCATTGTATTGCTGTATAGATCAGTGAATGAATTGAGACGACTGATGTTCACTGACCCATACAAAGTACACAGTGCAAGCAGAGAGGTGGGTCTTTCCCACCGACTCTGGTATACTCCTTGGTCATGTTGGTGCAAGTAAACATTTCTGGTTGCTTCCGTGTTTTGGGGGGATAACTTACAGATAATAATTATCGATTGTATAATTTACTCATGAATCGACGGTAGATAGAGAGGTACTGGCCCCATATTCATCAAACCCTATACATGTTAGCTTAGTTCCTTGCTTGCTAAGTGTATTTTAAATGTGCAGTTCATGCTTTCTTTATTTCTTATCTGTTTTGGACCCCACCTTTGGACCCCAACTCAGTTGACATCTAATTACACCACTGACATAGTGACTGTACAGTATTAGTTCCGCTTTCGGTTACGAACATTTTCGACATCAAACGTGATGTTTTTGGTTTAAAATGTAAGGCAAATCGTGACAAGTTCGATGCACCACTTATATGGATGAATGTGCTTTTCCCACCGGAAAGTCTTATCATGTGCTCTTGTGTAAACAATTAAAAAGTGTAAAATAACCACTGCCATAAATCAATCATTTCCTTTGTTTGATCCGGTTATTTAATATTCCTCATGAGAATGATATTAAAGTTATATGTCGTTACTTTGCACACGAATCTTTCGCAATCACAATCATGTTCTGTTTATAAATACATCAATGCACTTTGGTCGCGGTTTGTCAAACATTGCCTTTAATTTGTTTATTTAACACTACGGTATATTATCAATCATTTCAATCCACTTTATATTACACTTCCAGTCATATCAAGATTTAACGACTATAAAGCGTTCCAAGTTGTTTCCATGTGTTTATACGCAGACTAAATGCTTATAAATAATTATGAAATACAGTTTATTTTTCTACATCGAACACTAACACTTATATACAGACTGTTTAACCCAAATCATGCAAAATGTAAATCAGTATTACTATTATGTGCTGATATGTACCTATATTTTTATATAGATAATCAATAACCAATCTAATTATTTCCATCATACTTCATATATACTGGTATATTTCCCTGTCCATTTACTATCCACTTGTGTAATGACATTATTTATTCCCATCTAATTCGTTCTCCATTTTATCAAACCTACTTCAATAGAGTGTCTATTTTTTCAGTACAACGCATACATTTGGAAGCAAACTGTACTATGTGTGTATTATTAAAAGGTTCAATTCAACTCATTAAAAGGGAAAAACCCTTCCTTATAATAATGTACAATCTACATAATTAGTTTACACAAGCGTTATAAGTGTCCATGGAGACCAATCAATACAGTGCTGGTAATGTATTTTATTTTCTAGATGAAAAACATCAAAGAAAGGTTAATTAATGCATTTTATTTACCGTGTGCCATTGATGATCATTCATAGGCAATCAATGAAAAATAAGTCTCTGGCAGGAGACAGGACACATTTTTAATTATTATTATTCACACTTTCTTGTTTTGCCGCTTTTTATTGTTTATAATGGGGAAGATTTCCTGGGAACCATTTTCAACGTTTTAACACGGGAACAGATGCAATGTCGAAACTGAACTGTGTTGTGTTGTGTCGTATTGTGTTGCGTTGTGTTGTGTTTTGTTTTGTTTTGTTTTGTTTTGTTTTGTTTTGTTGCGTTGCGTTGCGTTGCGTTGTGTTGTGTTGTGTTGTGTTGTGTCTTGTTGTGTCGTGTCGTGTTGTGTCGTGTCGTGTTGTGTCGTGTTATGCATGTTGTTGTGATGTATTGTGTTGTGTTATGTTGTGTTGTGTTGTGTTGTGTTGTGTTGTCAATGTTAGCCCGAGCACTCGGGCTGTTGTCTGTGGGTAATTCATGTTATTCCAAAATCCAAATACATGCTGTTTTTAACTAACAGTTGTGTCCTTGTCCAAAACAAAACTAATTTGTCTAAATGTTATCAATGCCAGTGTATTTCAAAGTATGTTCAACTCTATAAACCGGATATATCGGAACTTCGGAACCCAAAACAAATGAGTTGTGTCTGTTACAAGCTTTCCAACAACAAAACGTATCGGTTAATGAATGACAAAGTGATATTGAATTGAACTTTACACAGGTATACCGCTGTTTCCTTCCTTTCATCCGCCCACAACACGTAAATCACCACTCCGGGTCCCGTCCGGTTACACGCCCCCTAGCTCCTCTTCTTCCAATTTGAAGGAACTCAATTAACAACAATTCGTACATAATATTGTGATATATACACGCCGTATGTATTGAATTACAAATTATGTTTTCAGCAGCGTCGCTAGAATCATGCATAAGGGAGGGAGGGGGAGGGGGGGGGGGGGGGGGGGGGTTGACACCGGGAGACGTGAGCTTTCATTTTCATGATGAGGGGACACAGTTTTTTTATATACCCGACACACACAAAAACAGGTGGGGCACCTGGCGGCACAGAAAATAGCTACGCCCCTGTGCTGTATGGTGCCACTCAATATTTTGAAAAGAAATACCACGAAAGGGGTGTGTCAGTTGTGTATACTAATTTGACTATAGTATAAGTAATATGTGCAATGAAAAGCGCTGTATATACTAGGAAAGAACTATATGTATGTATAGCTTAGTGGTATAGCACGGGTCTTGCCATCCGAATAACAAAGGTTCGAGCCCCAGTGAAGTTAAAGTGGCCATTGTTTGACAGATGATGTCACAGCCAGTTAATGCTTTCACTCCGGATAGTTTTTTTAAGAGGTGGGGGTTAAACACATGCAAAAAAATAATTGATAAAATGTTCACAAATAAACAAAACATGGTTAGGTCAAACATTTTATAAATATTGGATGTGTACACTAATACAGATAAACATATAGGTCAACATGCATTTGGTTGGCACGGCCACTTTAAATGTTCTTTGCTTATAGTTTATATGTTCAGTACAATCTTTACTGCATCATGTTGAACTGGAATAGATTCATTCCACCTTTTTTCAAATTATTGGAAGTGTTCTGTTTCATATTAATTTACTTGAAGACAGTATTTTCAACAGAGAATGAGGTTACCGTGTTATATCGTAATTATTTAGTTAACGTTTCAGTTTTCTTGGAGTAGATTAGCGACGTTAATCAGATTTACGCCCAATATAAATTATTATCACGATTATGTAATGAGGTAATTTGTCTTTATTTACAAACGTACTAAATATAGATGGGTATGGTATAAGCAAGGAGGTACTAGGCTCCTTGGTATAAGTGGTCACTGGTCAGAAGCAGCAAATCAAACTATTTATTTATTCAGAGTTGTCTTTATCTACAAACTATATACAGTGTACGAGGGAGTGACAACTATTCTAAGCTCAAGTGTATACTAAATATAGTTCTATATTTGCACGGGGTGATGAGTGTTTAGCAACAATGCAATTATATAATGTTTTGGAACACGTTAAACTGGCCGACTTAAAAGGATGACAATTGTTTTCATTGACATTGACAATACAATGTCAGTGGCCGCCATACAAGGTTAGAACATGCCATGTATTATGTTATGTTTATAATATTGTTGTTATAAATTGAACTATACTTGCAGGGTAAATCATTTCGGACACTGAGTTCTCATTAATGTATTTATTTGTACTCCTATTCAAGAGGGTGTGTGTGTGTGGGGGGGGGGGGGGGGGGGGGGGGACTGCCCCCTGCCTTCGCCTCAAAGCCCTCTGCAGACAGAGCCGACTCGACCCGATCCGACTGGTTTTCATTCGGATCGGCTCAGTTTTCAGTGCCTCGCGACACACATTTTGCCAGTCGAGAGACAGTCGGGTGCCAGTTAGGGCCGATTCAACACGATGAATCGGATCCGACCGACTGGGCCCAACTCTAGCCTGATTGAAACCAGTCGGATCTGGCCGAGTCGGCCCTGTCTGCAGAGGGCTTTAATCTAAACGTCGTATGCTGCAGCCCGAAGCTCCCAACTGCATGTACGACAGTTTGCCCTCTGGCTGCCCCCCCCCCCCCCCCCCAAAAAAAAAAAACAACAACAACAACAAACAAACAAACAAAAAACAAAAACAAACACAAACAAACAAACAAAGGGCGTCAACAACTTCTCAAAAATTGGCATTGTGAGGGAGCGAAGCGACCGAGCGCATGAGAGAGGGGTGCCACCCCCCCCCCCCCCCCTTCCTCGTTATAGAGAGCTTTTGCATTTTTAACTTGAAATTATGTCATTATTTAGGTGCATATATACATGTATACAGGCTACAGCATAAATTTTACTTGATAATTATGTATAAGTGCAAGCTATGTAATACAAATGGAAAGGTGCATATGTGCGGGGTGAGTGGGCAATTCCCTAAAACTGGGGATGAGACATGTGCCCCATTCCAAGCCTGTAGACGCCCATGCCCCCACTTCCTTGTTCTCTATGTTTTGTATCAGTGTTCTGCATGTCACATTTAATTTGAGAATGCTATCATAAGTCAGTGAGCCACCAATATTTTGTGCCCCCCCCCCCCCCCCCCCCCCCCCTCCCGTAGTACTTGCAACGTCATTCTCTGGTCAAATAGATTCTGAGAATTCCATCATGGTTATGTGATGTCCCAGACCAGCATGATGAAATGTGATCTGACGACATTTCAACCCATGATTGACGTACCAACTTCCGGGTTCTCCATGGGATGTTGAGGTGTAGTCTACCACAGCAGACTTGTTTTTTACCTTCATGAGTATGCAGGCTTCAAGCTCCGAGTTGAGTCAAGCCCTGATTCAAGTACTTATAGTATCAAGTTTTAATTAATGAACATTTCATTGAGTTACATCTCACTTATTGTGCCCAGCGTGATTTACTGAGGGGCAAGAATGCCATCTATATCATATCACTTACTACGATATTGTCTCACATAATAACCTTCAAATCACAAATGTCTATCAAAATCATTATTTTCATCATGGGACTGAAACCCTAGTTTGCACATTCATCCGTGTTCGCCATTATATAATTATATACGTTTATTTCGAAATACATTACAATTTACCCGAACTTCGGAATTGGTCGATTTTGCCTCTAAATCAGATTATATGAGTTTTGCCCCAAGATGATTTTGCTCTAAAAGTATTTGATGTGTCAAAGACTCCAAATACGATATCCTTTTTGCCCGAATGCATAATATATGCGCTTTATAATCTCTATGGAGAGAAGGGGCACAGCCCCTTGTAACCCCCCCCCCCCCCCCCCCCTCCCGCCTCGTTCGCCCTTGGATACGCCCCTGATTATCTACGGTGCAATCCTGGAAACACCAGTGATTATGTCCCATGCAAACATATAAAGCATGTACAAATACTATTCCTGGCAAGTGTGTTTTATCGTTTACCAGTGGCGTAGCTATTGTAGGCACGCCCCCCCCCCCCCCCGATCCCCTCCCCAAGGAAACACATTAATAATATTAATAATTTTACAAAACACTAACAAATCGTAAGGGGAAATCCTTACAAAATACAAATACATAGCCCGCACACCTAAATAATTTGCGCCCCCCCCCCCCCCAATCAGCCAGATCACGCTCCGCCGCTGTCGATTACAGACGATGTCGAGATACGATAGGTCAAACTCCGGCCACGGTCATCGATATGAATCACTAGATGCATTAGCGCCTATTACAGTTGGATGTTTGTGGGTTTGTTAGGCGTAGTATCAAGGGTCGGTAGGCAAGAGGGGCACATCTACTCCTTCGGGAATTACTGCCCCCCCCCCCCCCCCTCATTCTTCACCAATTGTAAGGTGATGTACATAATTTACATGGAACTCGGATGGTTACACCTGTTCATACCCCCCCCCCCCCCCCCCCCCTCCCGGGTTTCATGCATGCACGGTTATTGCGAATTTTCGTGATTTTGTAGACAACAACATTATTCTGACATGCCTTCTACATTGTGTATATACTTACTCCATTTTTTTAATGATGACATCTCGAAATAATATAGTCTTCTACAAAAATAACATTCTGCTTTCAAATTATAAAAAGCTCTGACACGTTTTGTTATTGTTATTCAACACAGGATGTGGGTGTTGCCATTAGTCTGTGGTGTGTAATACGTGGGGATAGATTCTGTCTGCATAGGTTATGAGATGATTAGTGATCAACACTGATCAAAATAATAATAGTTGGATAGGAAGATAAACACCAGAGCAGCGGTAAAGTGAATCATAAATCTGATTAGGACTGTGGTTAAAGGTGAACGATGGCAACATAATAATTAAAGTGATAATAATAATAATACTTATAGTATAAGTAATAATATTAATAATACTAATACTAATAGTATTAGTAATAATAATAATAATAGTAATAATAATCATAATAATAATAATAATGATTATGATAATTATGATAATGATAATGATAATAATAATAATAATAATAATAATAATATTAATAATAATAATAATAATAATAATAATAATGATGATGATGATGATGATGATGATGATGATGATGATAATAATAATAATAATAGTAATAATACTAGTAATAATAACAATAACAATAATGTTACTACTACTAATAATAATAATAATATTGATAACAATAATATTAATAATAACAATAATAATAATAATAGACGGAATAATAATAATAATAATAATAATATTATTATTGTTATGATGATAATACATAAATATTATAATACTGTTCATAACATTGATATTCATACGATGATTATGAGTCAAATATGAATAAAAGAAGAAGACATCTGAAAGTGAATTAACAATAAACAAACAGTCATACAAATAATAAAGTTGACACAAAACTAAGATTCAAATGTACGTCGCATAGTTATATGAATTGTGTATTTATGGAACATGCATAGTGGAAACTGGAATTTAATAAAATAAAAAAAAATTAAAACAAAAAAAGTCTTAGCAGAGCGAGGTTTCGATCCTCGGACCTCTGGGTTATGGGCCCAGCACGCTTCCGCTGCGCCACTCTGCTTCACATGAAATCTGAAGTGTAATTGATTACAATATCATATAGGCCTACTACAAAATCAAATTTAAAAAACACGAAAAACATAAATTGACTTAGACAACGAAGTTGTATTTTGTGCATTACAAGTTGCACATATTCGTATTAGAAAAAAGAGAATCAACTTCTTAACATATTTCTTTAACATTTTAATTCTTACTATTTTTTGTTTGTATTTTATATGTAAACAAATAACAAAATAAAATAATAATCCTTAGCAGAGCGAGGTTTCGATCCTCGGACCTCTGGGTTATGGGCCCAGCACGCTTCCGCTGCGCCACTCTGCTTCACATGAAATCTGAAGTGTAATTGATAACAATATCATATAGGCCTACTACAAAATCAAATAAAAAAACACGAAAAACATAAATTGACTAAGACAACGAAGTTATATTTTGTGCATTAGAAGATGCACATATTCGTATTAGAAAAAAAGACAATCAACTTCTTAACATATTTCTTTAACATTTTAATTCTTACTATTTTTGGTTTGTATTTTATATGTAAACAAATAACAAAATAAAATAATAATCCTTAGCAGAGCGAGGTTTCGATCCTCGGACCTCTGGGTTATGGGCCCAGCACGCTTCCGCTGCGCCACTCTGCTTCGCATGAAATTGTGACGTGTCGTTGATAACAATATCATATAGGCCTACTACAAAATCAATTTAAAAAACACGAAAACATATATTGACTATAAGACAATGTAGCTTTATTTTGTGAATTATAAGATGCACATACCTATTCGTATTCGAAAATCAATCAGTATTTGAGAATCAACTTTCCAACAGATTTCTTTAAAATTTTAATTCTGATCATTTTTTGCTTGTATGTTATATGTAAAAAAAAAAATATGTTAAAATCTTTAGCAGAGCGAGGTTTCGATCCTCGGACCTCTGGGTTATGGGCCCAGCACGCTTCCGCTGCGCCACTCTGCTTCACATGAAATTATGATGTATATTATATCATATAGGCCTACTACAAAATGCAATTTTAAAAAAAACACGTAAAACATGTATTGACTAAGACTACATAGCAATATGTTGTGCATTACATAAGATGCACATATTCGTATTCGAAAAAAAGAAAATTGAGAATCATCTTCCTTACATATTTCTTTAAAATCTGAATTCTGATTATTTTTTGTTTAAAATTATATGAAGAAAATAAATCCCTAGCAGAGCGAGGTTTCGATCCTCGGACCTCTGGGTTATGGGCCCAGCACGCTTCCGCTGCGCCACTCTGCTTCACGCATATAACATACTATCATAAAATCTTGTAATACAATTGCGTTTCTGATGCAATGCTCTAAAATACGAAGTAATATTCCAATACTTATTTGATTTGGATATGATATGTCACATGAAGCAGAGTGGCGCAGCGGAAGCGTGCTTGGGCCCATAACCCAGAGGTCCGAGGATCGAAACCTCGCTCTGCTAGACACTTTTTTTCTAATCAAGTTTTTTTTTCTTCTCATTTTTAAGAAAAATTTTCTCCAATGTTTATTATCATAACATAACGCGACAAAATATATTTTGTAGACAATCGTGAAGAAGTTGCCCATATTGATATATGAACAAAGTTGGGTTGATATACATGCAAAACATCACATAACGTATGAAGCAGAGTGGCGCAGCGGAAGCGTGCTGGGCCCATAACCCAGAGGTCCGAGGATCGAAACCTCGCTCTGCTAACGATTTTGTTTCTTAAATCGAGTACATTTTGTTTTCGTAAACAATAATTTTCCCATTTCAAGGTAGTTTTATGCAACAGTTTGTTATTCAAATAATATACAACATTGTGTAACTATATGGCAGTTCATAAATGACTGTCTATAATATACATGTACTCCTAATAATAATAATAATAATAATAATGCTGGCTACTTATATAATTTATATTTGACTATAACGTACATGTATAGTCACCATTTGATTATTATACAACTCTATAATTGGTCAGTATGGTAAAAGTCACTGGTCTTATAAAACAATCGAGAAGTGGTTGCCTGCGGTTTAAAAGTTATATACGTGTTTATTTCAGCCAATACAATAATTTCCCAAGATGAGCAATATTTTAAAGGGACTTAATAACATTGTCGAAATCCTCAAAATAAAATTTTCATTCTAGCGGTTCCCTCATACCTTGTTGTATTCGTATTAACAATAAAATCACGGGACCGGTTTCGGTTTTTCAAATTTCCCTTTCGTTACAAAGATATGTACGATCGAAGTATTCAGATAAGAAAAACTCCCCCGGAGTTTTGAAACCGTGTACAAAGTGAGTGCAGTGAGTTAGTGAATATCACTTTGCATTATCGCTCATTACTTGGCCATGCAATGTCCATTTGACTTGAAATGTTCACACAATACCCTGTGGACATAATTATGAGTTAACAACAATATACATTGCATCAACCCTTCATCACTTTTTGCACATGTCAACAAAATTACTAGATCCCTTTAAAAGTATTGCATCAGAAACCACAGTTTGGTTGACAGATTATATAGATGCAAAAATAGTTATGAGAGAGACAAGAAGCAGAGTGGCGCAGCGGAAGCGTGCTGGGCCCATAACCCAGAGGTCCGAGGATCGAAACCTCGCTCTGCTAATGTACTTTTTTTGGCATCAATTTTTGTTCGTTTCGAAAAAAATCTTCTCATTTCAAAGTAGTTCATATACAAAAAATGTTTCCAAATGATAATGTTTTAATAACAATGTGGCAGGTCATAAATATGTAAAAGACCTTTATATTTGAATCTGTAATAAATACATGTAGTCACCAAAGAGACGTATTTCATATGTAAGCGTTATTAGTTTGATTATAATCAAGCTTATACAGTAAATGAAATACGATTCTAAAGTATTGCATCAGAAAACAGTTTGGTTGGCTGACATGACTGATTACATTCGAAATATCATCTGACAGACGCATCAAGCAGAGTGGCGCAGCGGAAGCGTGCTGGGCCCATAACCCAGAGGTCCGAGGATCGTAACCTCGCTCTGCTAACCATTTATTTTTATTTTTTTTTACATATAACATACAAGCAAAAAATTATCAGAATTAAAATTTTAAAGAAATCTGTTGGAAAGTTGATTCTCAATTTTCTTTTTTCGAATACGATTATGTGCATCTTGTAATGCACAACATATAGCTAAGCTATCGTTGTGTTAGTCAAAAGGCCTTTATATTATAATATAATATTGTTATCAATTACACCTAAGAATTTCATGTGAAGCAGAGTGGCGCAGCGGAAGCGTGCTGGGCCCATAACCCAGAGGTCCGAGGATCGAAACCTCGCTCTGCTAATGTACTTTTTTTTCATCAATTTTTATTCGTTTCGAAAAAAATCTTCTCATATACAAAAAATGTTTCCAAATGATAATGTTTTAATAACAATGTGGCAGGTCATAAATATGTAAAAGGCCTTTATATTTGAATCTGTAATAAATACATGTAGTCACCAAAGAGACGTATTTCATATGTAAGCGTTATTAGTTTGTATAATAATCAAGCTTATATATATACAGTAAATGAAATACGATTCTAAAGTATTGCATCAGAAAACAGTTTGGTTGGCTGACATGACTGATTACATTCAAAATATCATCTAACAGACGCATCAAGCAGAGTGGCGCAGCGGAAGCGTGCTGGGCCCATAACCCAGAGGTCCGAGGGTCGAAACCTCGCTCTGCTAACCATTTTTGTTATCACATCATTGTGATTGTTTCCACAAAAAAATGTTCATTGTATATGTTTTCTTATGTATTATTTTACAACTATGCGGTAGTTCATTTTGTCACCATATACTTTCATATTTCATGTATATATGGTCAGTATGGTAGTTACTGGTTTTACAATAAATCGATAAAGAGGCCTTTTTATTTTAGAAGAAAAACGATGTTACAATAAATAGCAAATTTCTAAAAGCATTGTATGTGAAACACAGCTTAGTTTCCGATTATTATATTATGCACAATATTTTCTGAAAGAGACATGAAGCAGAGTGGCGCAGCGGAAGCGTGCTGGGCCAATAACTCAGAGGTCTGAGGATCAAAACCTCGCTCTGTTATAATCATTTTTATTTTTTTTCCGCGTCAAATTTGTGGGTTTTTTTTCGAAAATATCTTCTCGTTTCAAGATTGTTCAAATAAAACAATTTTTTGTTTAATTATAAATTCTATTTTGAAACAATTTGGCAGCTCCTAACATAATACAGTGGGGTAGTTCTGTTTTGAGAAGTGGGGCTGACATGCTTCAATCAGATAAAAGGGCGGGGCAATGCAAGGGAATGAAGCGACTGAGGGGTGGGGGTGGGGGGTGTAGGTAGGAGGTGGTGTCCCACTGATTTCCAATAACAATATTTATTGCATCAGAAGTACAGTTTGGTTGAAAGATTACATAGATGCGAAAATGTTTCAGAGTGAGACATGAAGCAGAGTGGCGCAGCGGAAGCGTGCTGGGCCCATAACCCAGAGGTCCGAGGATCGAAACCTCGCTCTGCTAAGAAATTCCTTTTATCGCCTCAAGGTTTTTCGCTTCCAAACAAAGTCTTCTCATTTCAAGGTATAACAACGATTTGTACAATTTGTATGCACAAATAATAATATATATTATTTTATAACTGTGTGGCAATTCATAAATATCATGTATTCCTACATTATGTAACTCTAATAATTGTTTTCATTTGAGTCGAAATAGAATTGTATGATTATACTCATTATCAAATACAACTCTATGGTATCGTCATCGGCCTAACAACAAAGATGCTGCCTGGTATTCTTCAATTATTCCATTGTCCAATAAAAAGCAAAATTAAAGAAGTGTTGCATCAGACACACAGTTTGGATGACAGAGTATACATGCACAATGTTATCTCATATAGACATGAAGCAGAGTGGCGCAGCGGAAGCGTGCTGGGCCCATAACCCAGAGGTCCGAGGATCGAAACCTCGCTCTGCTAACCATTTTTTATTGTTAAAAAAAATTTGATTGCATACACAACAAATGTTTTCTTATGTATTATTTTACAACTATGTGGTAGTTCATGTTGTATTTTCTAGTACAGTTATAGTTACGCTGTGTTTTAATTTATGTGAAGCAGAGTGGCGCAGCGGAAGCGTGCTGGGCCCATAACCCAGAGGTCCGAGGATCGAAACCTCGCTCTGCTAATGTGTTGTTTTTTATCGATAAAAGAAAATTCATTGTCATTGGCAAATTTAATGAACTACTTATTGATACTATTTCATTCAGTTAATTTGAAGCAATTCTTTTCAAACTCATATGCTTATACGACTCCTTATTTTTGTATACTTACTGGTCTCACAGCGGGGACAAGCATGGTGCCTGGATGAATAGATCGATGACCGTTTATATAAAACATCAATGTTCGTTATTTTCAGGGCGTAGACCACGGGGGGGATGAGGGGGATGCATCCCCCCCACCTCACAAGGTGGGGGGGGGGATGACATGTACAATCATCCCCCCCCCAGGTTTTAGGGAAGGATATAATTTGTTTGTGTGTACCTGTATACGAGTGGGAAAAAACATTAGTTGTATGAGCTAAGACTTGTTAATTCTACCGTTAAAAATGTAATTTGTACATCCACATTCCATTTTCGCTGCGCGCTTCGCGCGCGAACAGATTATCTCAGTTTGTTGTGTAACTTACGTATGGTCCGTGGTGAGTATTTTTTTCTGTATACCAGGCCACGTAGTTCCAGCATAGGCTGGCACTGCTCTGGCTGCTTGTGTGACGTGCACCAAATTGCGCCATTTCAAGATTATATATATAATGCAAAATATTCTCCATGGGAGTGGGATGTACCCCTCCCAAACCCTCCCTATTTGGCCCCAGCCCTCGGTAGCTAAGCCCTCGGGACTTTTTTTTTGGCAATAGGCTAAGTTGTTGGATCATACATATTGTGTCATATGGTGATGTTGGAACTGTATATGACTATAAATATGAATATAATATTTGTGTTTGTGTTGGGTGTATATTCATTAGCGTGTCAATTATTCGTTTTCTGGTCGATCAAATTATAACACGTTTTCCCAGAAACAGTCAATGTTAAGCCCGAATTTCCTATCTAGGTAAGCACCAGATTGCACGATTTCAAGTCCAAAATGCAAAATCTCCCTACCGTGTGAGGGGGAAACCCCCCTCCCACACACCCCCCTCCCCCCCGCTCAGTCACTAATTCGCTCCCTCGGGCTTGGTCACTTCGCTCCTTGCAATGTCACATCTGACTCAAAGTTGGCAGCACTGTGAGTGTGGTTGGGCATGAGGGCCTACACACACAACAATCGTGAGCCCCCATAGGTTTTTCCCCATCCCCAATCCAAAACTGCTTCCGGCCCTTCTGGTCTCGACCATCCTAACATCTAACCACCCCCGCAACCCACCAGAGGCGGATCTACGGGGGGGGGGGGGGGGTGTTAGGGGGTTTAACCCCCCCCCCCCCCCCCCCACCTTGGGCTGCCAAGTGAAAATGTGATGTGGAAAACATCACTTACGGGGGTTCAAAATAGCAAAAAAAATCGCCGCTTCACGGCTCGTGGACGATGCTCCGCATCTTCATTGGGTCAAACCCCCCTTAGCAAAAAGAGATCACTTGCGGGTGTTAAAAATAGCAACAAAAAAAAATCGCCGCTTCGCGGCTCGTGGATAATGTTCATCGGGTCAACTCCCCCACCCTCCCATAGCAAAAAGCTAGATCCGCCCTGCCCACTGAGAGGACTTGGTATCGCAATATTTGGACAGGCGGTCTCGGCCGCGAATAAATTGGTATTTTGTCCGGTAAACGGCAAATCATCCCCCCAGGTGTGAGTACCTGTCTACGCCACTGGTTATTTTATTTATTGGCAATAAGCCAGAATAATCGGATTGCTTTTTATTGGCAAGATGCCAAGTTATATAACTGATAATGGTTGTTTATGTCGCTACAAAAGTGAAACATGCTTATTATATTGAGAGTAAACGATAATGGAACCGCCCTATTTATCAATCTTAAACAAGTAAGGTATAAACAAGACCAAGGACAGAACCTACATTTTATAAACATTTTATATAATCATTTTTCTTCACAATATTTCAAGGAAAATGTTAACGTAAATAGGAAATAAACTAATGCAGGGGCAGAACTTAAATTAGAAAAACATACAAGGCATGTACATATTTTGTAGGGGAAGGTAAATAAACCCTTTATATTATAAAGAAGCGTTAATTCGATTGGAGAGAAATCCGTCTCCCAAACAGAAGTGGTAATTTGGATGTGGAAAACCTTTTCCGACTTAGCATATAATGTATTTTTCTGGAGCTCGAAATCATGTTGGCGAATGCCAGGGCACGAAGCGCCGTACGATGAGTAAAGAAGCGGCCAAAATGTAAACATAAACATTGGATACGTCATCGTCTGCTGTCTGATTGGTTCTTTCCTGTAAAACCGCGCGCCCTTGGGGTATGGCAAGGGACTCCCGAGACCTTCTTTTGTTGGGGGGGTGGTGTGCTCTAGAGCTTTTCGACAATGTCTCTCGTCTAGGTGTCAGAGGGGGGTTGCCCCTTCACCCTTGAATCAGTCCTCTCAACTACGCCAGGGCGCGCGCTCCTACATCGACACGTCATCGATGCTCGAGATCGGACCGTGATCGGCGCTAAATAGCCTCTCTTCAAAGGAGCTACAATTTGTGTGTGCTAATATCAAAACAGAGGCCAAAATTACCCCCCCCCCCCCTCCCCTGGGCCCTCCCCAACCCCATACAAAAAACAGCGAACGGTATTGGTACTGCTATTCAATTCGTGCATGTGATTGATGTCATGCATATTTCTTTTCATTAATTGTGAACATAGATTTGTCTTCAGTTAGTGTATTAGTTCATAATTTCATATACGACCTTGATTGATACA
>JBAMJV010014494.1:0-38414 GCA_037951105.1 Echinarachnius parma
AAAAGATCGAGTGCACAATGGAATCGGGCTGACTCACTGCAAACTGATGCGACTCCAAGGTCGCTAGCCTAATGCCCACTATGCGATCTTGCCCGAATAGGAGCGATCCCCTCAGATCTGTGTTAAGTCGCAAAGTGGGCACCAGATCGCCGCGAATGCGATCGAGACCGATCTGTTCGCCAGATTTTTGAACATGTCAAAACCCCGGCGACCGCAACCGACACCACCCTTGCGGACGCGAGTTACAGCGATCTGGTGCGGCCATTGGTGCCCACTTTGCGACTTAACCACAGATCTCAGGGGATCGCTCCTATTCGGGCAAGATCGCTCTAGATCGCTAGGTCCAGATCGCAAAGTGGGAACTTGGCTTTAGAAATAAATCAAAGAATGGTAATGAAGTAGGACTTCACGCGAATTTACAACGACAGGTAACGAGTGTGATAACATCGTTGTGGTGCGACGACAGTTTGATCAGTTTAAAGCGGCGGTAGCGCCTCCACGACTCACGGCGTACTACACGATATGCTACGAAATTTTGAGAGAACAAGAACGATCTTAAATAAATTAACGTCTTGCTATTATTTCAACGAATGTCAGATCGTTGCAATTTGCCGTAAAAACGGCAGTATGGGATATGGGCTAATGATTCGTACTCGTACAGTTTCAGTGTGGGTCACTTAAAATTCGCCTCTCGGGTTTGACCTTTATGCAGCTTGGGAGCAGCGTATGATCTCATCATATCGCATGATCAGGACCATAGGCGCCGAAAGTGGGGGGGGGGGGGGGGGGGGGGGCAGGGGGGCGGCCGCCCCCCCCCCCAATAAAAAAAATGTGGGGGGGGGGCAAAACGCAATTTTGCCCCCCAAAAAGCTCCCAAAAAATTTACAAAAAGAGTGGGAAAGACAGTTTAAATTTATAAGCTAACGTTCAAAAACTAGTTCATACATCCATTTTCAATTTTCGGTGCGCGCTTCACGCGCGAACAGATTATCTCAGTTTGTTAGTAAACATCTAATGAGATCATTATAGACATTTTATTCTTTTTTTTGTTTAATTCGGATTCTAAATTTCCTCCACAGGTATGGCATGAAGTGCACCAAATTGCATTATTTCAAGTATATAAATGCAAAATCTTCCCCGTGGGAGGAGGATACCCCCTCCCAAACCCTCCCCCTCTGGCTCTGCCCAAGCCCTCGGTCGCTTCGCTCCCTCGGGATTCATTATCATGACTGTAGGCCATGTTGTTGGATCATACATGCGCCATATGGTTTATGTTGGAACTGTGTATGACACTAAATATAATATTTATGTTTGAGTTTGGGTGCATATTTATTAGTGCGTCAATTATTTGTTTTCTTCGTGAAAATATATCAAATCATAACACGCTTTCCTATCTAGGTATGCACCAGATTGCACAATTTCAAGTCCATAAATGCAAAATCTTTCTTACCCCCCCCCCCCCCCCCCCCCCCCCCCCCTCTCCATCCCTGACCCAGCCCTCAGGCGTTACGCTCCCTCGGAACTCATTATTGGCTGTGTGTTGCATAATTATGGTTTTAGGTTGTTGTGTGTGTGTTTTGGGGTACATATTATTAGTGTGTCAATTTATTTTCTACGTGAAAAATATATCAAAACTTGCTGGTCGATCAAATCATATCACGCTTTCCCAAATACAGCCGAATTTCCTATCTAGGTATGCACCAGATTGCACAATTTCAAGTCCAAACAATAATGCAAAAGCTCCCTACCGTGGGAGGGGGACACCCCCCCTCCCACACCCTCCCCCCGCTCAGTCGCTTCGCTCCCTCGCAATGTCTCACTCTCACATCTGGCTCAAAGTTGGCAACCCAGAGTGTGGTTAGGCATGAGCCCCTACAAACACAAATTGTGAGCCCCCATTGGGGTTTTGCCCCCCCCCCCCCAATCCAAAACTGCTTCCGGCGCGCCTGATCAGGACGTAATCGCTAGTTCTTGGTACACATTTATTCCTTGATCTATGGGAAATCAGTATTTTTCTAAATAGTTTTTGAGGTATTACGCATTCTCACAAGCTCATTTTTACTATGGTGGGAAATAATCAACATTTTAAGTCCGTAACTGAATTCTGGGAAGACATCTTAAATACTTTCGGCAAATTGGAAAGGGGGAGGAGCCGAGACACAAAATATACTGCAGGAATCAGTCAATGGGAAACGTGGTGTACTTTACAGGTCTTCTACCGATAGTTTGGACCGGCGCTATAAAGAAAGTGTCAAGAGAAAGAATTGGCAACACATTTGTGCAGAACAGAGTTGCATTGCATGTGCTTGTAAAGACCACAACAGCGCTCCACGAAGCGACGTATTAATATGAGGAATTTTTATTTTCAATGGTTACCAATTAACTGGTCAGCATGGTAATTAAATCCGACGCTTCTCAGTCTTTCGGCAAACAGTACTTGTACATCGGTTCCTGAACTTTGCTTATCTACCCACAGGACAAGGAGGTGTCGTAGCTTTTCTGCGTTGTAGTGGAGATCCATCATATCTACATCAGGGAAGCCTAACTGTACTCCTATTGCTGTGGCGACTGCTGGGTCGATTGACTTGGCCAGTTCTATGATGAAGCTTTCGGACAGCATGCTAAAAAGTGTATAGGAAAGAGATGAGTTTGTGTGAGTATGATTCAAAAAGCTGTATTCACTGTTTAAAACTGAGACCGTTTCAGAAAAGCATGCGTCGGAAAGATAGCACCTGTATGGGTTTTGACCATTCCAATTGAAATATTATCTGTTGAGGGATTCTAAAGAAAATTCATCGAAGTTTAGATGTTGTTTATTATATTTTTCAGGAAAACTCTAATGTGGATTCAACGCTTTAGAAAACCAGACGTGCAGTTTTATCATGTCCATTTTATATAACACAAACAACAAAGATGAGCTTTGGGAGCAACATAAAGATACCTCTTCGGTCCTGGGTTGGTCTCTATATCGCCAGCCAACTGGAGATGCATCCTCGAGGTGTACAGACGAGTCAAAGCGCCGACCACCGCCAAAACAATAGCTTGGCACTTATTTATCACTGGCTTGTAATCCTGTGCTAGTTCTCCATTCTAATAAAAACAAAAATTATTATTACGAGTATCTGTTTTAATTATTGTGTCATTATCCATTAAATGTTTGAACACACAAACTTCTTGTCGCATGTTTTGTTGTATACGCGACGTGTCGCATATTTTTTTCGTCGTGAATTTCACAACATAGTTTTAGATACGCAGGTTGGGCATATTGAATCTAAAACGTTTATCTGCTCATCAAAATCATTCAAGATTACATTTAATGTGGGAATATTGGATTGCTGTTGAAATCAAAATCATACGAGGAGGTTAACGGGGACCATGAGGCAAAGAACAACCCAATTATATTTGTTGGTACATTGTGCGATATCAAATAGATGGCCAACATAATTGCAAAGGGTTGTGTAATTCATTAGCAATGCAATTAATTACCACTACTTAAGGAACCATTCTGGCCCATGGTTCCGTATGCGCCAAACGTTTGCGAGTGCGCCAATTCTCTTCACGCGTACGTTTGTAGACAATAAATCACGGACGATGCGTTCGTCCGATACAATAGGTAGTCTTCGTATGCAGACCCATAAACATGTTGTAGTATGGTGATGTTTTTTTCCTATTATATAATTTTTCCGGAAACATATTTTTTTGGTGAAATGGATTTCATTATTTTTTGGTGGTGGTATCCTTTAATAAATAATGTTGTTGATATTATACTCAATATGCGAAGTTTATGTTTTGTTCTTCTGATCATTTATGCATATAAAAGAATACATATAACACAACTAATAAACTGATTATGGAGATAGTGATGATCGATACAAAGAAGGAAATTGAACGATAGCAAATTATTGTTCTGACATTTATACACTTTACCTTTATCATTGTCATTGTATCACACGTTTTTAGAATTGCTGTGCACCGCAGTAAGACAATGCCAACCATCATCTGATCGTCTTGTTTATCAAAGGCCCAAGATGTTTGACTTATTTTTGAAGGGATTGCAGAGGAACGTCCCAACTGGCATGCTGGAGTGTTTCTGCTTGACTGGGAGCTTACAGTGCTCATTTTGCTTTCGCATCGTTTGTGTTTCCATTTTTCAGTTTTCGATAGGTTTAAAGTGTTCTCCGAACGTGTTCCACTCCTTAATTTCCTTGTGAGTAATTGATCGCGAGTTTTCTCACGTTTAAACCCTACACCCTTTTCCTTTGAAGAAGTTTTGCTACTCGAAGAACATTCTGTTGTCTCCAAGCGATCTGCCAGTTGATAATTCAGCGCTTCTTCAACGTATTTATCGTCTACCACTGGGGAAGCAAGGACCTGCCTTGGTCGGATGATGAACGTACCTATCCTCACCCGCCATGCACACAGCGAAATAGGCATCTTGCTCGTGTTCTTGGTGCATTAATAGGTATCTGTAGTATTGAAATAAATGTTTGATTTAGGTTTTACGTCGATGCAATACAAATGTAGGTTTAGATTACGTTTCCTACTACAAAAGAAATATGTACATGAGTTCTCATTATTTGTTTCCGTCGATCGCTGTTCAGTTACGAGGCGCGTGTGCATGTGTCTCGCTGCCCTGTTTCTCCTTCCGTTTCGTATCCGTTTGACATGCGCATATGACCCTAGCAGATAATGGCAGGAAACGAAATAATGCAGACGAAGCGCGGAATGGACGATATATCCAGCTCAGCGCTAGAGGCGCGGACAGGTGCGAACGGACGCTGAATTAAAACCCTAAGAAGGCCGGGGGGGAGGGGGGGGGGGGGCATAATGCCCCCCCCCCCCTCCGCGATTGTTTTATTGCTCCAAAACGCGGTAAGATGACGCGCCGCTGCTTGGTGACTTTTTTCTTTTGGGTCTTGAGCATATTTTAAAACAGAAATTGTGAAAATCTGACCTACCGTTACGAAGTCACGTGACCTTTTATGTATGCATGCCAGCCCGAAAATCGCTCAATTTCATGATTTGTGAACAAAACATAAATTATGGAAATATCAGTTTTCGTAAAAGGAGGTATGTCATTGGTTATTTGGTCTTGTTTACATTTTATATGTTTGTTTTAGGGTTCAAAATAGAAATTATAAAAACAATAGAAAACATAAGGAAGAACCTGGCTCTTCCAAATGTTGTTATCGTATTATTATTCCAAATGCTCTAAAGAATATATGTAGTGAAAACCAGAGTTTAATTATGAAGAATATATGATTTATGGGTACAAATATGAATTTTATGACCTTATTTGCATAAATTACCATAAATATGCAAATTAATGAATTTTTCAAAAATTAAAAATACCATTGTATTCTATACACTTCACTTATCATGCGTGCAATTTTTCACGGCGATCGGCCGCTCCGCGGCCGAGATCTTGGGGGGGGGGGGGGGGGGGAGGGGCATAATGCCCCCCCCCCCCAGGCGTAGGAAGACCTCAAATAGCCCGGCCTTTTTAGGGTTAAGGCCAAAGTTCATTGGCGTGATTGAATTTCCTCCGATATTTCTGCATTTAAATATACTAAGGATTTTACTTCACAAGTCCCTTTTTACACTTTAGTTTGGCCAATATACATGTTTTCGGTCACTTTCTCAATGTTGTTATTTGGCTTTAAGGGGGGGGGGGGGGGCTAAAGCACAGGGTAGATTAAAGGGGAAGGAAATCCTAGCCTTTAGACTTACTGGATGTGATGAGAGCATAGCTCTTGTAATTTCTAGTCACTTATTTCCTTTTGAATATTCCCAATAACGTAAACAATCATTATTTTATGATCCAATGTTGTCTGCTTTCAATGCCCACAGGAGGCGGCCATTTCTTCAATTACTCGCGGTGAAATGACGTGTCAGGCGGAGAACACAGTAGCGGGTTACGAGATGCTATTGTGTTTCACCGCGAGTAGTTGAAGAAATGGCCGCCTAATTGGGGCATTTAAAGCAGACGACAGTTGTTCATAAAATATTGATTATGTTTGTAATTGGGAATATTCAAGAGGAAATATGTGATTAGAAATGACAGGAGTTATGCTGTCATCACACTCAGTTGGTCAAAAGGCTAGGAATTCCTTCCCCTTTAAGTTTGACGCGCTAATAGTGCCGTCACACCCAAAATGACCCAAGCCGTTCTCGCTGCGCTCCTAATCCCCATTTATAAATGATTAAATGACGAATGAATGGGAGGATTATCGCACATAGGTGAAAGGATAGCTTCTCATGCACGGACATACAATGGCTCCCTGAACAAAAGAGTAGGTCGGCGAAGACCCACGTCCGTTTTCAACATGTCGAAAGAGAGCGTGGGTCTTCTGCGACCTAATCTTTTGTTCAGCGACCTATTGTCTGTGCATTCATGGAAGGATATCTATTGACACATGTGAGATAATCTTCCCATTCAGATCCTCATTGGACAAAAGACATTTTGCAGATACATTCCAGCGATTGTGATCAGCTATAGTCTAGATCGTGGCTAGAGCGTAGCCCGGTCTGACGGCACCATAACCAATAGAGCACCGTAGTGTGTACCACTGTTTATTTCCCCAAGATAAAAAAAACAATAAAAAATGATACAACAACTACTAATTCTACAACTACAAGTACTACTACTACCTTCTGACCTTGGGCGTCGATTTTTTGTCTCGCCATCGGCATCGGGGAATGATACATCATGTCGACCATCTTCGGCACTTATTATGAATTTGAAAGACCGATACCAACGAGTACGCGGCAATGGGTGAATTTGAATGACCCTGAATTAAATTGATTGAAACAAGTTTCAAATTGAGCGGAAAAACCTATATTATCCCCCATAATATTTCCCCCCCTAAAAACATACACACACTCAGTGGCGTTGCACTAATTTTGTGTACATGTGGGGGGAGGGGGCACCATTGGGGTCTTGCACTTTCATGAGAGACACAGAGGTGTGTGAATTTCTCAGTCGTCCATAAATATACAAACACATAATTCTTCCACCTGTTTTAATTGTATGTATATCACATAACGCACGAAACTGAGAACAATAGTGTTTTATATACGTTCACCTTAAAAAGGACAAGATTTATTTGGTTCGTTACGTTTGACAATTTTGCAAAATGATGTATTTATACATATTTTGCTATCAAAAAGGTTTTCATAATTGTAATGTCATCTACATCTCCACTTAGCTTCAAAACGAATATTGTCCACGCTTTACACGGAGGAAGCACTTGGCTCCTCCCATCCCCCAATAATTTGACAAACAATAACATCATTAGCCAAGGGGGAATCCTTAAAAACACAAAGAGATACAAAAAGCTCATTGGCGTAGGAACACTTTTTGTCCAGAGGGCCGGGGTCTTTCTCATTCTCACCTGACAAGCAAAACAAAAAGTTGTTACGATTTTACCCTCCAAAAATTATATTCTTTGCATTACTTTCCCACGAATATGACTTGATTTTGCCCGAATACGATACGCTACTGCTTTTAGCCAATTTATTGCTGATCTACCTTTACATTTCTTAAATTGAAAGCAGTAATGTAAAAATTGCTTGCTCTTTCACGAATTCGAATGACAGAAGAGACGTCTGCGTAAATTACATGCCAATTTGAATGACCATTGATGAAAGTGTATGCTGTTTGTGCAAATTCACTTTCTCCGGACGTGATTTTGAATGACTATTTACGAATTCGAATGCTACATTGACACGGCGATCGCAAATCGCGCCAATTCGTTTGCTCCTATTATCAATTGGAATGACACAATCGCGAAATTGAGCGGGAAAACCTATAATACAGGCCACCCCACCTCAAATGTTGGGGGATATATCCCCCCACCTCAAATGTTGGGGGGATATATTCCCCCCGCCCCATTGATCGACGCCAATGACTACTACTACTACTACTACTACTACTACTACTACTACTACTACTACTACTACTACTACTACTACCACCACTACAAACAGCAGGGGCTCAGGCACACAGACCATATTACGAACAGCCTGCATAGCACTAGTGTACTCTATTGCAGAGTAGGCTGCTCACCAGTGTGGGCAGAGAGCTGCCATACCAAGAAGGTAGATGTCATCTTAAACTCAGCTATTATACTAATTACTGGCACTCTAAGGTCAACACCTATTCAATGGCTACCAGCTCTCTCCCACATTGCTCCCCCTCGAATGCGCAAGGAACAACACCGCACCTCCACCAACCCAGACCTACCTATCCACGAGGACCAAGCTAGGGAACCTACCCAACATGCGCCTTACATCACGGACACATTTTTGGTCTTCTGCGAAGACTCTAGAAGAGTTCGACCTAAAAGGAGAATGGCGCAAAACCTGGGCGGAATCCGACTTCCCTAATCAAGAACTTGTACAGGACCCTACATTAGATTCAGCATGCTTCAACCTCCCCAGAAAGCAATTGGTGACTCTGAACAGGATAATAACACTCCATGCTAGGTCAGCCCATCATCTCCATCGTCTACCCCTGCTCATAATCGTAAACTTGTTAGCCGGGGATATAAACGTCAATCCAGGCCCTGAACTTACACGTCGCAGACGAAAACCGAAGAACCCATGTGGTTTATGCACAAAAAAAAAACAGGAATTCAATGCTCAATCTTTAAAATGTAAAAATGTACACCCATAGATAGAAATGAGGTTAAAGGGATAGTTGAGTTCTGATAAAGAGAGTACAGATTTGGTCAAACTGAATTTTAGTAACCAAAACCTGCACCAAACTAATAGTTATTACTACACCATGCTCGAAAGGAATACAAAATTACAAATAACTAAGTAAAAAGCCTAATATCATTCAAAAACAGCCGTTCAAATTCAAGAGGGTGCTCTCTAAGCACTCATCGGTTAAAACCATTTAAAATTAAATATTGTGCATGTGATGTTTTGTTGAAATAGTGATTAGATAGAGAGATAATAAACGACTATATAAAAACCTCTTCTGTAAAATTTTGAAAAGAGGAAGCATTTTTAAAAATTTGTAACGGCTGGTTCAAAATGTCTAATAATTTTGGGGCCCCACATTTATTACAAATGGTTATGTTTATGGATATTTCAGCTATTTCCGAACCGATCTTGATCAAATAAAGTTTATTCTGTCATTAAAATTGTATGCTCTTTCAAATTCGACACTCAGATTTTCATTATCTCACAAACAAATTATTTTGTGTAGCGCCCTCTATACCAAAACTCAACTATCCCTTTACAATAGCAATCATTAATTGCCGCAGCATTAGAGGAACGTCAGCAGTGATTAACTCTTTCTTCGCACACAACCATCCCGACATTCTTATCGGGACTGAATCCTGGCTAGACCCAACCGTTAAATCTGCTGAGATTTTCCCTTCACACGTACACATGTTTAGAAAAGATAGCTGTCAACAACGCCATCCCCTGTGTAGAAAGAGATGACCTAGAATGTGACTCGGAACAAATTTGGTGCCAAGCTACTATTCAAGGGCAAGCCCTACATATTGGAAGCTTCTATCGTACGCCTGATGCGAAGTCTTCGCCTCTACTTGACCTTGACGTAAACATTTCCAAAATCAATGCCTCATCAAACTCTCCACTCATTATTGTAGGGGGGGATTTCAATATCCCTGGTATGGATTGGACTGATGGAACACAAAAAGAACCTAGAGGCACTCTACAGTACAGTAAACCCTAGTGAGTTTGATATTGAGAAACCATCTGTCCCAGAAGGTCACCTTCACTACTAGACGCGATGACAACACTGGCTCCGAAAACACACCTGCTCCTGACCTCGCATCCAGATTTGATCACAGAAGTAGCACCTGCAGCAGGAATTAGTGTTCACTGTATTATTCAAGCGCATTTAAACACTAACATTCATGTTCCCCTAAAGCCTTCCCGAAAAATTCCTTTATGGAAAAACGACAATAAAGAAACATTCAAACGCCATGCTCATGAACTACCGACCTATTTCCCTAACATGCACGTTCTGAAAATTATAAGAACACATCATAGACAGTCAACTGATGAGACACCTCAGCAGACATGGTATCCTTGTTGATAGTCAACATGCTTTCAGGAAACTACAAATTATCTATTATTATTATTATTATCATTTATTCGGCCAAAATTCAAACAGATACAGAGTATACAAAATGCAAAATACAAAATACAAACAATCAATAAAGAAAGTGAAAGAAAGGGAGAAAATAGACAGTTACAAGTTGACCAGGGCTCACAAAAGTAAACTTCTTTACTATTGCCCGGAGACATGCGAGCCCTCACAAGTAACTGTCAAGAAAACATGAGGAAACAATTATATTGCACATACATGTACACGTAGAACAAATTAAATATTTAAAATAACAATATTGCAAAAATCAACAATACTAGCCTAAGCCACCTCCTCCGGTAATAAATAAGATTAAGACTACAATATTAATTGTAAGATTAACTATAATACAGACAAATATGAATACAAATACATGTAATTGAACTAAAATGAAAATAAAATATTACTTATAATAAGCATTTAACAAATTAAACAATGCTAGAAAATAAATTTCAACCAAGATATAACTGCTTTACATTGATGGTAAAATTACTTATTAACAATTAACAATTACAATAAATAATATAATGACATACAATGGGACCAGCCCTTAAAACATAATAATACTATTGCAAGGCAAAACAATGATATATATTATCAGTTATTAAAGGGGACCACAAGGCAAAGAACAACACATTATTATATATGTTTTGGCACTGTTTTGTGATATCAAATAGATACCCAACATTTTGCAAAGGGTTGTGTAATTCATAAACGAAGCAATTAATTTCCACCACTTACGGAACCACTACTATTTCCTGGTTCCATACGGGCCAACCATTTGCGAGTAAGCCAATGCTATTCACGCGTACGTTTGTAGACAATAGATTCCCGAGCGATTCGTTCGCTCTGCACACAGTCTTCACAATTCAGACCGCATGAACGCATGCTTTAGAATATTGATGCGTTTTCCAATTATATATTTTTTTCTGGAAATATATTTGTGTGAACTTGTTAATGGAATGGAATACTAAAGATGTTACCTTTCTTTAATAAGAATATTATTTTTGGGTGGTGGTACCCTTTAATGAGAGATCAACTTTAAAGAGGCTAACATCTGTATCATTGAGCAATTAAAAAGTGTAAACGTATTTAATAAAGCAAGACCAAAATGAAATTATATTAAGTACCATAGATGTAAAACATGTCTTAACTAACCAAGTGAAGAACAAACATATCAATCTGAGACGACTTCAAATCTGGAATTAATTATTAAGTTATGTACAGTTAATGCAACTATAACGATAATTAAATTAATCAGAATAGCATGTTAACAATAATAACGTATTAATATATCTGTCTTACATCAAGTGTAAACGTATTTAATAATGCAAGACCAAAATGTTATTATATTAAGTACCATGAATGTAAAACATGTCTAAACTAACCAAGTGAAGTGAAGAACAAACATATCAATCTGAGACGTATTCAAATCTGGAATTAAGTTATTATTTAAGTTATGTACCAAGTGAAGAACAAACACGTCAATCTGAGACGTCTTCAAATCTGGAATTAAGTTATTAAGTTATGTACAGTAAATGCAACAATAACGATTATTAAATAAATCAGAATATCATGTAATCAATAATAACATATTAATATATTTGTCATACATCAAGTTCAAATTTAGACAATGTATTGCTTACAAAATTTGCACCGGGCCAATTATACAGTGCAATTAATCATTGGTAAAATAGATAATAGGATTGCAATAAGTGAAATGAGGCTAAAAGATTTAATGCAATTATAGTTTTATGTGCATATTTATTTTTAAAAGTGCTAAAATAAAGAAGAAAAAAAAAGGAGTTTCAAAAACATGTGTATGGTTCACGTCTTTTCCTAGTACAATATTGCAACTTGCAGTGAGAGAAGGAAGGAGGACAGTGAAGAGATGACAGCGTTGTCTCTAACATGAGAAGGCAAGGTGTCCCACAACCTGGGCAGACGTCGAGAAGGAGAAAAGAATAGGGATTGAGTTCTAGAACATGTAGAAGGGAGATGACGGAAAGAAAGGGTGTGAAGGTGTCGCGAGTTGATGCATATGCTCTGGCGCAGAGTATCACAGTCACACCTGCCATGTAGACATTTGAACACGAATGAACATAACAGATAATCTCTGCGAGATGTCAGGGAAGACCAATGGAGAACCCGCAGTCTCTCCTCATATGCCATCTCACCACGATGTTGCTTGAGTGCAAGACGGGTAGCGGTTCGTTGAACACGCTCTAACTTTGATACTTATTGTGCCGTTGTTGGATGCCATGCTGGGATACCATATTCTAATATGGGAAGAACCAGAGGTTTGTAGAGACAAAAAATGGAGGAGGTGGAAGCACCACGGGCAACCAGCCTGATGAAACAAAGCATGCGGTTTGCACGAGAAATAATTGCATCTATGTGTGAGTTCCAGGTCAGGTCAGAGCTGATTACTATACCCAGGTATCTGAATGAAGGAACATGATCAAGGGGGGCATTGCCTAAGTGATAAACAGGAGGCTGAATATTCCGCCTTCTTGTCACATGCATAACTTTGGTTTTCGATGTATTGAAGGTCATGCCATTACCCTGACACCAAAGATTCAGGGTGTCAAGATCGGCCTGAAGTAAAACCTCATCATTCGGTGAACGGACTTCCCTGAAAACGAGGACATCGTCTGCAAAGAGGGTACAGGAGGAATTGAGGGATTGAGAAATGTCGTTGACAAATAAGTTGAACAACATCGGTCCGAGGACGCTACCCTGCGGAACACCCGAACAGACATCAACCCAATGGCAGAAAACCCATCTGGCAGAAAACCTGGACAATATCGCCACTACTGACCTTGTTGCACTCGACTTCTCAAAAGCTTTTGATGTTATTCCTCATAGAAGCTTGCTCCACAAACTTGACTTGTATGGTATTCGTTCAAACACAAAGCAATGGATTTCTAACTTCCTCACAAACCGAGTTCAACGCGTATGCGTAAACGGAGCATTCTCAAACTAGCAACCTGTACTCAGCGGCACCCCTCAGGGCACCGTCCTTGGCCCACATTTATTTCTCTTGTAAATGACATTCATGAAAACGTCTCGAGTTTCAAGAGACTCTGTGCCGACGATTGCCTGTTATACCGTCAAATCAAGTCTCAGCAAGATGAAGTTTCCCTCCAAAAAGACCTGGACACCATGGTTATGTGGTCTCAGAAATGAGGTATGCGCTTCAACCCTTCAAAATGTGAGACCATGCGTATCACCAGGAAAAGGGAACCGGGCCAAACGCATTACACCATTCTTGGAACGCACCTCAGTGAATCCAAACAAATTAAGTATATTGGTATCAAGATCCAAAATAATCTGCGTTGGAACAGCCAGACCCACTATGCGTCAACAAAAGCATCGGGCGTCCTGAACTCCTGAGACGAAACTTCCACCATTGCTCTGTCAACTTCAAAGAAAAGCTATACTTGGCTATCATCAGACCTCACCTGTAGTACGCAGTTGCGGCTTGGGATTCCCACACCATTAAAAACATCACATCCATTGAACGAGTCCAAATACCGGCAGCACGCTTTGTAACTAACACATGCAATAGAAACAAGCGTAACCCAGTTCCTCAGCTCACTCAAATGGAACACCCTCCAAGACAGGCGTGAATCACATGCACCGACTAATATAACATGCTTCTACAAGATGCTACATGACCAACTGGACGTAGATTATCATACCTATGTACAAATCCTAACCTGAGAGGAACCGCCGAGGCCACCCAGAACAGTTTCAGATTCCATCCGCTAAGACAGATGTGTACAAAAACTCCTTCTTTCCTCGCACAATTAAAGGGACTTAGTAACATTGTCCAAATCATGGGACAGGTTTCGGTTTTTCAAATTTCCCTTTCGTTAAAAAAATATTAACGATTGAAGTGTTCATAAGTCAATTTATTCAATGGATCGTCAGAACCGTGTACAATGTGAAAGCAATGAATAAGTGAATGTCACTTTGCATTTCTGCTCATTACTCGGCCATATAAGTCCATTTAACTTGAAATTTTCACACAACACCCAGTGGACATATCAGATAACAACAATGTACATTGTATCAACCACTCATCGCTTTTGCACATGTCAACAAAGTTTAATACTAGATCCCTTTAAAGCCTGGAATGACCTTCATCCTTCTATTGTCTCACTTAAAAATGTAGCTATTCTTCACTCTAAACAAACTCCTCCTTAAGTCCACTCTCCACCAACTCCAGTTTAAATTCCGGATGGAATATTTTGGAGGGAAATCAACCAAGGTGGAAAATGAAAGACAGCCCTGCATGTGACTGCGGGAATCCAGACCAAACAGTGCAGCATGTGGTAAATGACTACCCTCTCCGATGTTTCCATGATAGTTTTGAGGGGATTCATCAGACAACACATGCTGCTCTGACCTGGCTGAGACGCTTAGACTTGAATTTATATAATGTGCATATACATTATTTCATACGAAACAAACAAACTACCACTAATACTATACTGGATGAACTCGCTCTTCATGATGGCCATTATTCGCTATTCATGACGTTATAATTCCCTATACTTGACCGCTATTCTTGAAACGAAAAAGAGTCGCAGCGGCTATACATAAAGGCATAATGACCTTCGATCATAAGGGACGCTACTCATAATACAGAGGAATGGTCGCTTTTTATAAACCGATAGTCAGGCTCGCTAGTAATAATCTAACGAAGAACACAAAGAAGAGACACTATTCATAAATCGTATCAATGTTAATGTTATATGCAGGTAAAACACGAGGGGGATGAGGTAAATTAAAACCATGAAAAGCAAAGGAAAGAGAAAACAATAGCGAACTGGAAAAAATGAAGAAAAAGGAGAACAAAATTATATTAATTACACGCCCACGGCGGTGGCGTAGCTACCAGGGGTGGGGGTTGGGAGGGGGGGGGGGGGGGGAGGCGGGGCAGAGGTCACGTTCCCTCCTCCCTCCAAATAATAATATCCCAAACAATCGAAAACATAAGGGGAAAGGGGTACATGACATTTTATGAAAAGCGACCCTTTTCTTAATATGAATACCGACCCTCTTCTCTTACATTATGAATAGCGACCCTCTTCTTACATTATGAATAGCGACCCCTTTCGTAGATTATGAATAGCGACCTAGATAAATTATATATATTTTTGATAATAATAATTAGAATTCCAACAACAAACAAATCAATACAACCTTTAACAAAATGGTACTGGATCAAAAGAGAGTATCAAGCTGTTCCCTAGAATGTTGCAATCCCTGTTGAGTTAATACATATCCACAGGCTGCCGTTGCCAATGGGTAAAAACTCCGACATTAAACTGCTCCCTCTTTTAAACTTTGTTGAAGAATGTTGATATTAATGTTGCTTTTCTTTTTTTAAAAATAAAATACCATATTGTATGCTCTTTTGTCATTTGACACAGGGGAGGACATATTTCAGAATTCGTTTCGGTGAAAAGGAATACATTTCTGAAATGCACCCTCACCTCCAAAATGGCGGAACCTAAATGCATATTTATGAATATCATTGTGATATAAATTCTTGGGCTGTAGCCTCATATGAATAACAATTGCAATGCATGTTCTTAGTATGTATTCAATATATTCGAGCCTAACTAACTGCCACCTCAAAAATCTTGGGCAACTGTGGGGTATCTGAATGATAAGTACATAATACTGAGCTTTATATTCTTTATACACAAATAAAACAACTTGTTGCATGATTGCATGCCTTACCCCGTCGAACGAGCACAACAAAATATTATCCCTGGAAAATATCATGACAAAGAGTTTTTAAATTTGTCGTAAAAGAGATTGAATATTACTAGTCTTACCTATTACGTACAAGCAGATTTATCGCAGAGAGAATGTTGTTTGACCATCATGCAGGAGAAACAACCAACTTATTAACAAAACTGAATAGTGTGATGCTAACGTGCTTCTAGCAATGGCAAACAAAAACTGGTCTTGTATAATTGCAGTTGAAAAAGCATTCGACATCAAAATACAGTTCATTATTTGCAGACCGCCCACTTGTATTAGAGATGTAGTCTCATCCCACCAGTCGTTATGCCGTACAATTTTATCGGGGATGCGACAGAACGGACTGACGTTGTATTTTTCGTCCCAAGACACAGTCATTCATTTCTTACAACACCCAATGTTCAAACATAAACCTTATTTTTCTTACAAACACATGTAGTAGACCTGCTGTACGATGAATGTCACACTCAACCGACAAGTCATTGTTTAGGTCGATTTTAGCGAGGCTATGACAGAAGAGAGAGACATACATGTAGGCTTGAATTTATAAGTTTCCAAGTCAAACACCGTTTTATTATATAAAAAGAGGTTTTGTGATAATCTAAATCAAACAAAATACTTCGATTTTATCCATAATTTGAGTCAGTTTTTGTGATTGATTTTAGACGTTAGTGTGAATGTAATAACGATATGTATACGTGACCACAAAAAGGAGAAGTACGAATATATTTGTTAAATACAGTATGCAAGATTGCTAACTTACAGCTGTAATAAAAACACATCCTAATCTTTATCAAGTTAATAAATAACCAATTGTTTGTACTGAAATGTTTGCTATGAAATTGAACTTGATAATATTAACACGCGATCAGACAGGGCGTCCAATGACCTTAAATTAGGTGCCCCTGTCGTGGTGTATTGGTTCGCGCCTTGTTTTTCAATACACAGGTCGTGGACGCGATGCCAAACTGCGACACAAGTGTCCAGTAAGAATTTGGTAGGAATGTATCTCTTCCAATGATTTAGCGCTTCTTCAATGGCTGTAAAAGTGTAAATGTTATGAGTGTTGTGTGATTGTTCTGTAGTAAAGCGCTTTATAACAATATAATCATTTTTATCGCCTATGCTGATCTTGGAGATTCGAATTTAACCTCGAAATATTTTAACTGTAATCATGTTAAAATACTGCTTAAGGCATTTACATTACTTGGAAAATTAAATTAACTAAAGGCGTTGTATTGTGTGTAAAGAATCAATGACAAATATTTGATATAAATCTAACTTTAAACATTTACATGTAGGCTATATATATGATCCTCCTTCTGTTCATGTTGATAAGGAAGGAGTATTTATAAATAATAATCGCAACTTGCGATACTGAATTCAATCCTGAAAGCGATTTCATGAAGGATAAGAGAAGGGAAAGCATAGTTCCACGAAGATACTGTTAATTGTGAGATTCAGATAGGATAAGGCGAACAACATTTTATTAAGATGTTATTTCTTATCTAATCCAAATGACGCCGAGCTCGCAGTTGATTGACATGTTGTGTACACAACCCCTTTTTTGCAGTGATCTGTTAAGGTTCAGATTGTTTGTTTTGCGATAAAGTATAGTTGTTTTCGCCAATTCACTTGATCGAAATGGGAGTAGTTATGCGTGCTTTTGCCATGGTATCAGTGCTGCGGTAAAATAATAGTACTAACTATATTCGTAGAACAAAGCTGGACATTAATGGACCATTTTAAAAGGTAAGTTTATTATTGCCTGCATAAATTTCACTTTAAGTACTAATTAAATAATACCAGCCATGATATTTAGAAAATGATCCCTTTTAACACGTACAGTTTGCATTAATGTATGTGTATGTGTTGTGGCACGATGGGATACACGACTTCAAATCGCGAGTTCGACTGCAATCGATGCCCTGGCCCTTTTGTCGTTCAGCAAGGCATTTAATCCATTGCTGCTCTCGACCCAGGAGTATAAATGGGTACTTGTTCGGGTGTTAATTATAGAGCAGATCGGGGTCGTATGTTCCCCAGCGGGTTGCGATAGTGCACAAGATAATTGTGCGGGTTTGTACTGTACCTGATGACCATTAATCAAGGATAATGCGCCTCTGAACAGAGCACCTAGATACATGGCGCTCTATGAATGTTATTGTTATCATTATCATTATTTGTCTTGTTATCATTATCATTATTTGTATTATTATTATTATCATTATTAGCAGTAGTAGTAGTATTTCTTTTTATTATACTGTTTTTGACAATTTATAAACGAAAAATTATGTAAGTAACGACAAAAGTTGACTGTTTTCATTCAACCACAGAGAGAATTCAACTGGGTTTGGATTTGCAAAAGATTTTCGAATGGCAAGCGTGTTCATCATGACAGTGGGTAGGTATTTCTTTCACCAATGAAACACAATGGCATACTGCATATTTGTATCATTCTATCTATAAGCTGGATGACACAATCAATTCCTGTCACTTTTGCTTGTGAATAAATCACATTGATGAAGAATATAGTTTTTAAACAATATAAAATGTGATTCGATGCGATTGCATTATGTAATTTACGTTAAAGGGGTAGTACAGTTTTGGTAAGGCTGAGCTCTAGTAACCAAAACCTGCAAAATAATATTACAAACTAATAGTTATAAGTCAACCATGCTCGAAAGGTATAGAACATTACAAACGACTAAGTAAAAGGCCTATTAAAGGGGAAGTACAGTTTTGGTAAGGCTGAGCTCTAGTAACCAAAACCTGCAAAATAATATTACAAACTAATAGTTATAAGTCAACCATGCTCGAAAGGTATAGAAAATTACAAAGGACTAAGTAAAAGGCCTATTAAAGGGGAAATACAGTTTTGGTAAGGCTGAACTTTAGTAACCAAACCTGGACAGTAACATTATAAACTAAAAGTTATAACTCCACCATGCTCGAAAGGTATACAAAATTACAAACGACTAAGTAAACAGCCCGTTATCATTAAAAAAGAGCCATTAAAACACAAGAGGGCGCTTTCTACAAAGGCATTGGTTTCAACCATTTTTCATACAAAATTATGCATGTGATGTTTTATTGAAATAATGATTAAATAGAGAGATCATCAACAACTATTTAAAAAACGCTTTGAAAATTTTTTAATAAGTGCAAGCATTTTTCTGATTTTTTGAAAAAATCAGCTAATTATTTGGGCCCCAAAAAATTATAGGCTCAGATATATTTATTGATATTTCAGCCGTTTCTGGGTCGATTTTGACCAAATAAAGTTTATTCTGCCATTAAAATTGCATGTTCTCTAGAATTCGACACTCAGTTTTTCATTACCTCAGAAAAAATTATGATGTGCAGCGCCCTCTCTACCAAAACTAAACTACCCCTTTAACATTCGAAAAGAGCTCTCTAAAAAGCATTGGTTTAAAGTCATACCTGTAAAGTGTCCAAATCCACGAAAATTACTTGGAGCTTCCTCGTTTCTCTTATACCGTGTTGTTTAGCTTATGGTAAGAGAAGAATAAAATAGGGTTTGATTTGTTCAAATGTCCCTTTAGTATGAAGATAATTATCATTGAAAATCATTATTTCTAAAGCGTTAATCAACGCAATTGAAAAAAAGTACAATGTCTTAGCTGAGAACGTCCGCATGCAGCACCCGTGAGAACATTCCGGAGATTGAACTTTGAGCCGAGCGAGTTCAAATTCCATGAATTATGTACTACGTGTGTAAAAATACACGGGTGCGAACGGATCATTCATTACTGCGACAAAAGTATGGCAGACCATCAGTATTCGGTGATAAAATATGAACTCAATATTCGTTTTTTCACTAGGTAAACAGTGTTCGTTTTCTTTCAAACTTTCACAAATCTTTCAATTGTATTTTACAATGATATTGATGTAGGATTGAAGTCTCAAATATCATTGTGTGCAATATCTGACACTTTACAGGCATCACTTTAAAACATTTTGCAAACAAAATTATGCATGTAACGTTTTGTTGTAATAATAATTAAATATAGAGATCATCAACAACTATTTAAAACCTCTTTTGAAAATGTTGGAAAAAGTGTAAAAAAAGTCATCGATTAAATCTGGGCTCACCCAGATTTATTCCGATCGAATATATTTATTGATATTTCAGCCGTTTCTGAACCGACTTTGATCAAATAAAGTTTATTCTGCCATTAAAATTGTATGCTCTTTCGAATTTTACACTCAGTTTTGCATTATCTCACAACAAAAATTCGTGCAGCGCCCTCTATACCAAAACTGAACTACCCCTTTAAATTGTATGTAATTAATCAATATTTATACAACTTTTTAAAACTTTCGTCCAAAAGCCCTGCTGTTCAAAACCCAGAAGTTGTGAACAATTCATTAGGGAAAAACATTGAAATTTACTTTTCGGGGGCTAATTTTCAAGCTTACCTGCATGAAACAGCACTCTAAAATGTAATTTGCATTGAACGCTATAGACACGTACAGACTGGGGACTCTTTTGGGCATCGGGGGCTAAATCTTCCTTAGATCCAACTGAGCCTCACTCATTGAACAGCGCACATCATTTTTTAATAACAGGATTTTAAAGCTAAATAACAGTATTGGGAAACGCCTCACACAAACAAAATTTGAAATATACAATTTTATCACAAACCATGTGCTTTGAAATGGACTATTAAAGCAATAAACAAAACAATCTAGCACCTAAGCTTCAATTCAGCCGCATGTTCGCTGTGTGCAAAAGCTGCAGTCACGTGGCATGCGAGCTGTTTGTGCAGTAGGCTACAGGTGCTCAGCCTGGCGAAGCCGGTGACGTCAGGTGGTGCACCTTTTGCCCAATCTGAACGCCGCGCACGGAACTATCAATTTATTTCTGCATTTTCATGATACTAAGGTTAGCATTGTACCACATAAGCCCCTTTTTATACCAATTCATCAATATTGATAAATTAGTTTGGCCAATGTATAGAAGTTTCGGTACATTTCACAATGCTGATATTTGACTTCAAACATTTTCTTTACAGGTTTCCTACTTGGGAATGCTGGGGTACACGCTTCTCAAGTGCAAGGAGTCGTTAACAGTTCAGTCACCGTACCGTGCGAGACACCACAAGGACTGGATATTGAATCAATAAGATGGGTCTTTAATGATGCCGCTCTGCCATTTTTAAGTTACTTTCCTAAAGATGACTTTATTTCACCACCTGATCATGACCATCGTTTTTCTATAACGGATCCTGCAAAACTCGATATATCAAATCTTAGGAGGTCAGATTCTGGAAAGTACACATGTATTGTAACATCTTCGGAGCTACTAAAATATCTGACATTTGCAACCAATATCACAGTGCTGGGTAATTACTTTTCATTATTTGTTTTATATAATGAATAATTATTTATGGATATTAATATTTTCCTACTGTTAACACATTGTTGAAATTGTCACCTGAGTCTGTCCCCTGTACCTTTGTCCTTTTAACTTTGTCATATGTATCTCTTTCGATATATGTTTAACTCTGCATGTTATTTGTACATGTTACATATTCATATCTAAGCTTTTTTCTTCTTCTTGTGACATGTATATACCCGGCCTCCAAACGGTTCAGGAGAAATTATTCTTGGCGCCACTTTATATACACATCAGTTAGACCCTTTGATTTTTTGTTCCTGTCTTTTTTCTAGATGGGTGTGTAATGTGGGAATACAACCTGCCACTCATTACCACTAGCAGTGGATGTTCATCAGGCGAGGTAGTAGCGTATGCTCAAGAATGTGACTTCACCTGTCAAGAGGGATTCCGTTTAGTGGGGAATGCATCTGCAGAGTGCCAGGGCAATGGACAACTTACCAACCCCTGTCCTCGTTGTGAAGGTAAAAGATTTTACTCAATATGTTGTTATCTTTTCCATTTGATATGGTAACAAAATAGAGCACAATTTGAAACAATTAACAAATTCTTTGTTTATGTCATAAAATAATTATCGCTTTGCTTTGATGTGCATTTAAAGTATATGTAGACACCAAACCCGGTGCGGGAAAGAATCGGGCCCCGCTGTTTTTGTTGTTATTGTTTTGTTACATGAATAAACTCTCTCTGACTTGCGACCTTGAACAATTGGCTCCTCGGCGTATTTTCTTACGTGACAATTTGGCGACCTTGCCAGGACTAATTGTTCAGGGTCGTTGGGCAGTGCAGCACATTATAGGTTAAGTTTTGTAGCTTTATGTATGTGTTTTGCAGGTTCAGAGGGGTAGCGATGGTGGTTTGACAAATGTTTTTTTGTTTCGGAAACGATGTCGTTCGCACACGTGCGGGAACGATATTGGTGAGTAGTACTGTACGGCGCATACGTGTGGGACCTGGATAGGTCATTAATGTAACGTGTGTATGGAAGTGTGTGTGTGGTAGCTACTGCCTATATATCGGTACGGGCGAATTGGATAGGCTCCGTAACATTCAATCGGTAATTTGTACCGCTGGTCGGTTTATACCACGGAAGGATATTTCCGTTGGGATTTTTACTATGCATTATATGTGATAACTTTAGGGACGAAGTGTTCGGTCAGGAACTTTATACATATTGGAAATGCGATAGTAGGACAAGGTAATTTGTCTGGTTGGTGTACGTAGACTAGTAAGTATTTGTCACTGGATTAGATTTATTATGTTATGATATTTATGAATATGAATATTATGGTAGAATCGTAATTTAGATGGTAGAGTCTGAAGTGGCACTGACTAGTCTAGTTTGTGGATTTGGTTTGTGCAGTGTGTGACTCTGACAAACGGTATTTTTATGTGTAGATTGTAACTTCAAATACTGAATACTGATGTGTAGTCTGAAGACATTTTGTTGTCAGGTTTAAGACTAGTGTTGTACATTTATGTATTTAAGTAAGGATTGAATTTGAAGTCGTTATAAATCTATGACATGTCAATTATGTGGAGTTTTTTTTTTTGACATCTTTTTAAAGATTGTGTAGACAAGACTAGGCTAGACTCTCAGGTCTTATTTGTAATTTGTAGATTTGACTTAGACTTTCATGACTTTCGTGAGTATTGTTTGAGTGTGTTGAATATTACAATGGCTAGCGCGGAGCTTGTGAGGGAGTTTTCTGCTGCAGGTAGAGAGGCAGGTTTCACGGGGGGCGATCTAAGTAATTTTGTTACAACGCGGTGTGAGAAATGGGATGAACAGCAGGAACGGGAGTTCAAACTCGCAGAGCTGCGAGCTGCCGCGGATGAGAGGAGTGCTACTGCTAGTGCTAGCCGCACAGATTTTGGTGGGCCGAAGTTGAAAGTTGGTCTGTTCGATGAGACGAGGGACAAATTTGACGCATATATTACTAAGTTTGAGTTGGTGATGGAGAGCCAGAGGGTTCCTGTTGATGCGAGGGCTTTGTATTTGATCTCAAACTTAACTGGACATGCGTTAGAGGTTGTTGATCGAATGTCCAGGACTGATAGGAATAAGTATAGTGTAGTTAAGCAAGAGTTGTTAGAGCACTATAATTTGACGGCAGATGGCTATCGAAAAAGGTTCCGCACAGCTAGGCCGGAAAAGGGTGAGCAACCCAAGCAGTTTGTTGTGAGGTTGAAAGGGTACCTTGAGAAGTGGGTGGAGATGTCTCAGGTAGATGAGGAATTTGAGTTGTTGTTTGACTTGATTTTGAGAGAGCAGTTCATGCATTGCTGCCCAAAGGGGGTTGAGTTGTTTGTTAAGGAGGGCCAGTGTGCTAGCACGGGGGATGTGGTTGCTCGAGCCATGGTGTACGTGGGGGCACACGGAGTGCAGACATTTGGTCCACTGCGCAACCAAGTAGAATTTAAATTAAGTTCTTCAGGGAAGCAGGGAACTGTCAGTCCCAGTCGGTTAAATGTAGCCAAGGGCAAGGGTGATTTTGGTAGTAAGAGATTTGAGACTCGAGGGGATAGGACGATGAGTAAGGAACGTTCACTTCCTGGTGTTCGCGGGTGCTATATGTGTGGGAGTCCGTCGCACTTTAGAAGGGATTGCCCTTTACTTGCGAAGGTGCAGTCAGCGCAAGGATTGGTAGAGGTAGAGGGAGTTGATTCACCTACTCCAAATGAACAGGGTGGCAGTGTTATGGGTAATGAGGTGACAGGATCTGCTGGTTCATTAAGATCCGATGATGGCCCACCACATGTCGAGTCATTGCAGATTGGGCAAGCTGGTATTTGCTTACCACAAGTAGATTTGGACGAATCTAGTACAGTCGTACGGGCTGGTGAGAATGAATTGGATAAGTTGGGAATGGCTTATGATCAGATAGGGGCAATGATGAAGCACATGCCGGTAGTTTCAGGTAGACTCGTCAAGGGGAACCGAGCTGTATCAGTGTTGAGAGATACAGGGTGTAGTACATGTGTGGTCAAATCAGGATTAGTGGATGCTGATCAGTTGACAGGGGCACAGCAGTCGGTGGTTCTAATTGATGGCACGGTGAGACAGTTCTCAGTAGCAAGGGTGTTGGTGGATTCGCCATTCTATGTGGGGGAGGTTGAAGCGCTGTGTATGCCTAATTCGTTGTGTGATGTCGTTATAGGCAATATAACGGGGGCACGTGAGCCCCATGATCCGAATTTGACATGGGTGCCAGAGGTGAGCATGGTGGTGAGTGAGGTGGTTGAGCAGATTCTTAATCAAGGTGAGCAGGCGGATGGTTTTCCGGGTACGCAAGAAGATGGTCCAACGGTGATGGCAGTGGAGACGAGATCTCAGAAGGAGGCCAAGGGCAAACCGCTCAAGGGTTTGAAGGTTGGCGATCCCATTTCTTGTGTGAAGCTTGCAGATTTTGTTCAGAAACAAAAGGATGATCCATCACTGCAACCATTGTGGGATAAAATAGGAAGGGATGAGAAATCGAAGTACATGTTTGTGTCCGATGGACATTGTTTGTATAGACAAAGGAGAGATGAGAATGATCCTAGTGTTGGTGTAGGACATAGATGTGTGGTGCTCCCGAGGTCACAGAGGGAGAAGGTCATGAGGATTGCGCATGCATCGTTGATGGGAGTTTATGCTGGTGAAGTGAGTGATGAAAGTGATGTGGTTGAGACCGAGAATCCGCCCATGCACGAAGAGGAATTCATCGAGCATGTCAAGGTGACTGATTCCTTGGATGAGAGTCATGGGAAAGAGTTGTCACTGTTGTTGTGGGACTATCAGGATGTGCCCAAGAAATCCATGGCTGTGGAGTGCAGGTTGCACTGGACTAGTGAGAAGCTGAGTTGCTCTTCCTATGTGGTTCCACAGGGGTTGAAATGGCACTGTAAGGTCACGAACTTGAGGTGCATACAAATCACTATAGTCTTGCAGTGTACCTTCAGATTCAGGCAGAAAAGGTTGAGGACGAGAGAATCATGAGATTCCAGGTTCTTGCTTGTGTATCTGTGAGGGGCAGGAAAACACTGTAGCAGATTTTATGAGTACTTAAGAATGTAAAAGTTGGTTGTGGTGTTTAACGTATTATTATTTTGTATTGTTCATACAAAATTGTCAAATGGTCAATGTTCATATGAAATGGTAAATTGTGGTCAGTATTACTTTGTGAGTTTGAAGTTTATGGCTGATCATATAAAGGATCATGTTTATTTTGGAAATGTTTAATCAGTGGGATTTACTGAACTGTTTTTTGTGTTATGCTACAAGAAAAAGGTTTTGAAGGCATTTATTGAGAAAATGTTCATTGAATGTATTGTATTGTAGGCCTGAGTTTTAAAGAAAGTAGTTTGTTAAAGACAAAATAGGTAATTTCTTGTATTTATTTTAGAAGTAGCATAAATGATTTTGATGAAACATGATCTTATATTTGTTGAATATGCTAAATGTTTGATGTTAATATTGAAAGGATTTAAATATGTTTTAATGTATATCAGTATGATTGTATTGGGTTAAAGATAATGTGGAAATTTGCCTAACTTGTTTAGCATTTTGAAATGAAACATGTCATATTTTGATGTCATATTGTATGTTTTAAGAGATTTTTATAGTGACTTTATTGTTAGTGTTAAATGGAAGGAAACCATGGGATATTTTTATGTATTTGGTAGCCTAAGCTTGGGTAGTAACTATGTAACGCACAATGAAAATGTTGCTCATTTTGATAGCCTGTTTGTTTTTCCTTTATTATAGGTTATGGTTACTTGTGCACAACAAGGTGTATGTGCATGAAGTGTAATTTGTGGTTAAAGTACAAGCCATAAAGGGATGTTGAAGTTATTTTGTGAAAATACTTTGTAGATTATTTATATTCATGTGTAGATTTAATGGAAAAGGTAACATAGTTGCATGTAGTTAAATTTAATAACAGCAGAAATGGAACAATGGACTTTGAGAAAATATGGTTTCCATTTCTTGGAATGTTATTAATGTAGGTGATAAGGTTTTAAGCTTGAGCTGTTATTTTTGAAAGATACAATTCGAGATACGAACACTAACATAATCTCTCGAATAACCGACAGTTGAGATTCAGGAGACATCATTTATTCGATAAATTTCAAGAAACCGAGGATGCCATTTTATCGCGAACACAGGACTGCAAGCAAGGACTTCACATCGACACCAGCGTTTTCAAGAGAAGGATTTTTTACTGTTTTGCGAACAGTTACGAGAGACGGAATTAACTGTTTTGCGAGCAGTTTCAAGAAAAAGAATTAAACTGTTTTGCGAACAGTTTCGAGAGAAAGAATTAAACTGTTTTGCGAACAGTTTCGAGAGAAAGAATTTAACTGTTTTGCGAACAGTTTCGAGAGAAAGAATTTAACTGTTTTGCGAGCAGTTTTCGAAGGCAGGTTTTAACTGTTTTGCGTGCAGTTACAATAGACGGATTCAACTGTTTTGCGAACAGTATGCGGAAGCGGGTTTAAACTGTCATGCGGACAGTTATTCAATACAGTAATCAGAGTTCACTTAAACATAATAATGTAGTTTTATCCCGTTTTCTCAGATTAACATAAATGCATGCAGTTGTTATGAGATGTATTTAGTACTTTCTCTGTTATGTAGCATAAATGTTTATCCAGCTTCGTAATTTACATAATGTGCATTTTCATGAGTGATGATTGTGTATTTTGCCTTTAGGAAATGTGTACCTCAATTTGAATATGAAGCTTATTTTGTAGATTAACCAATGTTAATGTTATGTGTTACGAAATATGTATCTGCCTTTAACATGCTGTTATAGAAAATTACGGTTATATGTATACATTGGTACAACAGTGTAAATGAATGTTATTAATGTTCATTACATGATGTTCTTGTCAATTGTATACATACTGGTCAAGATTACTAATGTTTAACTTGTTCTTAAATGTTAAATCTGATGATGAGGTTTTTTTGAAAAGTTTGTAGTACAGATTTATGGTTGATGCAAACGTTTGTGGTTTTAAAGAGTTCACAAGAACATATGTGATTATACAGATGATTGATTTTGAGTGCGAACGGATTGTTCACTCATTTAATAAGTACAAGATTTACTCAGAGATGCCTGTTTTGTTCTGACGTTAGAAATTCCTTTAGTAACAGTGTTATTATAAGGGTATATTGAAAATATAATGTTTTATTGTAAGCACCAATGCAGCATTCAAATCATTGTTGTAGAAGGACTGTCTTGTTTTACCGTTAGTGATACGTGTACATGCGACGAAAGAAAATTGTGTAAAGGACACTTATTGCTATTTATGAAGTTGTTTATTCAGATAAAGATGGACAAAGGTTTTAGTGTAAACAGATGATTTTACATATATATGGATACTTGTTTTATTCGATGCAGTATAAATGCTTAGCTTGAGATAGTTACGTCAATAATTATTTCATTTTTTATGTAAAATTTACAAGTAAATGTTTACTGAAATAGGGGGATAATTGTCATAAAATAATTATCGCTTTGCTTTGATGTGCATTTAAAGTATATGTAGACACCAAACCCGGTGCGGGAAAGAATCGGGCCCCGCTGTTTTTGTTGTTATTGTTTTGTTACATGAATAAACTCTCTCTGACTTGCGACCTTGAACAATTGGCTCCTCGGCGTATTTTCTTACGTGACAGTTTACAAGTATTATAAATACATTAATTGATTATTCAACTGTGTAACATTCTCTCTTATTCTCTTTTACCCTTCTCCGCACCCTGTTTTCTTACCTTATTACGACATGGTAGGAGTTAATTGCATCATCAGAAACCTTCCCTCACACCTTACGGACAAGAACGAGATATGCAAGAATGGATCGCATGTTCCCTATGGGACGAGCTGTGATTTTGAATGTTCCTCCGGTTACAGTCTAAATGAAGATGGAACAATACACATCACATGCAGTTATGGAGAGGGAGGCTTGCCCGATTTTCCAAAATGCACGGGTAATTTTGGAAATGTTCTTATTATAATTTTCGCGAAAAAGTTTAATCTCGATGGGAAAATGTCTGATATGTGTAATAGCCGATAGGCAATTACAGTTCGTTTGCTTAATTTACTTTTGTTTTTACTTCATCATGTAAATTTGACCAGCGTAAAAGTGACAATGTAATTAACATAAAACGGCTCCGGTAAATTCAGTAACGTGATTAGTTAAACCCTCTCACTTGTTTATTTATTAATTTCAACAAACGTGCTGATATCACTTTTTGTTGCGCAGTATCGGAACGGCTGTGACGTCATAATACCTGTTTACATTTTCTGTCCAAGAACAAACTCGCGAAAGTGATCGTGAAAAATATGGAAATGCTTTGTTTTGTAAATTATCTGTTCCGTAGTAAATAAATGTTGGCAGTTTCGTAAATTACATGGTATGTGGTTTGATATTGTCAAGTTTGGGAATGGAAATGCATACAGACCTTTGATAATTTTCACTTTTACGGCCAATTTTTCGGCTTTTTCGAATCGGACTGAACTTGGCTTCGCAGCTCAGGCAGCATTTGCAGAGTCAAATCAGTCAGTAGTGATGTAGTAGTAGCCCATACAGCGAGTGACTTTGAATGATGCCCATCCTTTGCTCAGAGGGCAAACGTTTGACATAATTATTTGCATGAACTTATGTTTTAATGTGTAGAGAACATATTCAAAAGTAAATTGTGGGTGGGGAAACTTCACCTTTAAAGGACTTAGTTACATTGTCCAAATCCTCAAAATGCAATTCGAATTATAGCGGTGCCCTCGTACCTTGATGTATTCGTATGCATGGGACAGGTTACGTTTTTTTTCTTCAAATTTCTCTTTCGTTAAAAAGATATTTACAATTGAAGTATTCACATGTTAAATTATCCACTGGATCGTCGAAACCGTGTACAAAGTGAGTGCAATGAGTTAGTGAATATCACTTTGCACTTTTGCTCATTACTCGGCCATGTAACGTCTATTTAACTTGGAATGTTCACACAACACCCAATTGACATATCAGGTAACAACAATATACATTGTATCAACTATTCATCATTATTTGCATATGTCAACAAAGTTACTGGATCCCTTTAAATACATGAATATAAGTAATAAATTGTGTTTCTTTTCTCAGTCGCATTTTATGGCACTTATTTATTCATGTTGTTCACATTTTATTGAGAAATATATTGGAAATAACAAGAAAGATGCAGGGTATAACCTACTAAATTTAGTTAGATAAGAGATAAACTTTAAATAATTGTACTGGTGGGTTTACGAGGTTTAAAGGGACATTCCCTCTTTTGCAAGCCAAATTTTAAAAGTTGCGAGGTTATTGTCTTATATGAAAGAAAATGTCATTTAATAGCATGCCTGAAAAAATTAGGGCTTGAAATCTCTTTTTCGTGGAGTTATAGACCTAAAACTAATAAACCGTCGTCCAACGGTTAAAGGCATGCCTGTAAAATGTCTAACTCCACGAAAAATACTTGGAGCTTCCTCGTTTCTCTTCTGCCGTGTTGTTTAGCTTATGGTAAGAGAACAATAAAATAGGGTTCGATTTTTTCAAATGTCCCTTTAGTATGAAGATAATTATCATTGAAAATCATTATTTCAAAAGCGTTAGCTAACGGTTTTGATAACAAGTACATTTGTCCTAGCTTAACACGTCCGGATGCAGCACGCGTGGGAAACATTCCGGAGATTGAACTTTGAGCCGAGCGAGCACAAATTCCATGAATTCTGTACTACGTCTGTAAACATACACGGGTGCGAATATCTCAAACGGATGATTATTGCTGCGACAAATGTATGGCACACCATCAGTATTCGGTGATAAAATATGAACTCAATATTCGTTTTTTCACTAGGTAAACAGTGTTCGTTTTCTTTCAAACTTTCACACATCTTTCAATAGTATTTTACAATGATATTGATAGAGGATTGAAGTCTCAAATGTCATTTTGTGCAATATCTGACACTTTACAGGTATCCCTTTAATTGTGCATTATACGTATATTCACCCAGTGAGGAAGTTCGTACACGGATTCCACGAAGTAACACACCGCTATGCGTGACCCCTACGTGACACGCGCTAGCTACGTGACCCGCGCACAAATAAGAATACCATGACCGCACACTAGGCAAAATAACCAAACCTCGCTTAAACTGACTACATGTAATTACATATTCTTCATTTTTGAGATTTTTTCCCGCGACATACCTTTACAAATGTCGGCTTCACAATACCTTTGCAAGAACAAGAACAATATAGTTGTAATATTATGCTAAATCAGTTAAACTCTTTTATACCGATACATGACCGATGCATAGTCTGATGGAGGGACACATTCGTTTTTCATTCGTAGAATCCAAATTATAGGGCTGTTCGATCTGATTTTTTGTTTGTGTGTCATGCATCCCCATCCGTCAACTGGAAACTGTTCAGACGTTTTGTAAAAGAGGGACTGTCCCTTTAACTAACGGGATTTAAATATGTTGATTGTTTACTGCTAAACAAACAATGTTGATTAAATATTCGACCACAATTATTATTGCTATCGTTATTATTACAATTATTGTAATAAATATAAGTTTGTTTTTTATGGTTTTTAAAAATGGTTTCATTAATATCATAGTGTAGAATGTCCTAGCATTTTAATGCTTATTTCTTTCTGTTTTCCCCCAGAAATTTCGAAAGAATCGGCGAGAAATAGCCATGGCTATATTGCATTCATCCTCATCCCGTTCGTCATTATCATTGGGGTACTTGTATGGTTGTACTACAGAAATAGTGACGGTAAATGTATTTCTTAGAAGGAGCTTCTTATCAGTAATACACGAGTCGTTTTCAACGAAAAGATAATATTGTCCACACATACATTTCCATTTTATTACAATTCATCACACCTTCGGCGTAAAGAAAAATGAATTAAGTAACTAGAATAACATAATTGTAATAAATGTTGTGTTGCTAAAGTATTTAAATAAATATTTAACTTATACCGACTGCATGAGTATATGAATGTGTTATCAGATTATGACATGAAATACTTTTTATATTTTACACCTACAAAGTGCTTCATGAATGTAATATCAGCCATATGGCTTTGCCATTATTTTTCAAATAAGAACAATTTGAATTAATTGCTCAATATCTAAAATGTCTAACAAATCTTTATCGAACTTTATTCCCAATTTGCAGTACAAAAATGCAAGGATTCTCATACTGACCAAATCACCAACGGGAGCGACCGTCTTTTGATGACCGTAAGGCACTTATTTATATGCTAGAAATCTCTAAATTTCACAAAAATGTACGCCTCTCATCTTAACAGTATGTAATCGGTATGTAATCAGTATCCAACCAAGCCTACTTCTGATATGCGACAAAGTGTAATTATAGTTATTTATTTTGGTAGCTGAAGCTAGTTGATTATGCTCAAATCATTCAGTTTTATTTTATAAGGCATACATTTATAATGCGATAGAAATAATTCGGTACCGGTGCTCCAAACTCTCTCTGGACTCGAATTATTGATAATGTTGATGAAGCGTCTCTGTTATCGTTATATTAATAAATGGTTAAGACAATTGTGAGCAAATTTTGCAGAAAGTTTTGTAAGGTATTTCTCATTAAGCCATTATCATTCTTTTATTTGGCTCGAAGCCCAAGAAATGTCTTTTATATGAAAGTAATTATTTTATCAACAATATCAACCGTTCTTGTTCCCAATTATCTTCACGAATTCAACATCTACATTTAAACTACATTTAAAAAATATGTTTCAAATAATTATAAAAATATTGATATTTTTCCAATCATACAGAACTATGAAGGTTGGATTGACCTTTTGTGTGAACAAATCGGAGAATGTCCTACAGCAATGATGAAAGTGCTACAAAGAATGGAGTGTGCTGAGTTGATGAATGTACAAAAGCTTTTCAGAATGAAAATCAGTGAGAATGTAAGTTTATCAATGTAAAATTGGTTTAACTGTTACGTTACTCAATAATACAGTAATAAACCACATTGTCCGTATATAATCATTACATTGCTCGTTATAATCGAAACGTCTTTTTTGTAATGCATATCATCTGTATGTGTCATCAATGTAACTTACCTAGGTATCACTGAAATCGACAGCCAATATTTATTCTCGGATACCTGTTTATTGTTCGTGACTGTTGTCAGTGGCGTAGCTACGGGGGGAGGCACGGGGGGGGGGCACGTGCCCCCCCCCCCAATCGTTTGGCAAACAAAAAAAATAATAATAAAAAAATGACGACCCGACATGAAGCCAAATGTGTCTACAATGTATATCATTCATTATTATCACGTTTTATTTAATGTGTGATAATAATCATTATCAACGATAATAACCAATAACATAACAGTCGTTCCCTAGGGTTAGCAATAGCGCACCTATATCAGTTTGAAGAATCCTTCCAATATAGCGCCTTATGCAAATTTTCAGTCCCGTGCGCGAGGATCGACGCTCACCGCATTTCAGAAGACATAGAGCGCGTATAGGCCTAACAAATTTCCTAGCATGGTAAATCGTTTATCATACCAAGGGCCCTTTTAGGATCTTGAATCTGCCTCCGCTTTAATAGATAACTTTGACGCCTTAATGCAGGCTATAAAGGCGCATAGCTGCACTACGTAGTCCTAAATGTCTAGGTAAAGACAAACTTCTTTTACTAATTTCTTCACTCCAAATGCACCCGTTCCATTAATTCATGATGCATAGTCTAGGTATATTGTTGATGATCATGATTGAAGGAGCACCAGTCATCTTCTCCAGAGTCGATATCTGCATCAGTTGAGCATAGGCCTACTGAAACTAATTCAAGGGACCCGAGCATAGCGGGTTTTTTTAGTTTGAAAAGGACTGTAAATCTTAATTTTTGCCGCGCGCTTCGCGCGCATATTCTGAAATACTGATATATACCAAATTTATTAGACCCTCATCTATCATGTCTAATAGCACACCATCATCGGAAAATAAAATAATTTGAGATAATATATCTTTTAGTAAATTCGGTCCATATGCGCTGAATGCAAATAAAATTGGAATAGTATGTCCCCCACATTAGAAAGGGGAGGAGATTGTCCTCCTCCTTTGTCATTAAGTATGTTTGGTTCCATACTTAATATATATACTTTATATTACGTGAAATTTCTGTCTCAGGTGTGCACCAAATCGCACAATTTCAGGCCCCAAAATACGAAAGCTCCCTACTGTGGGCGGGGGACACCCCCTCCCACACCCTCCCCCAATCGGTCGCTTCGCTTCCTCGCAATGTCTCCCCTCCACTTTTGCTTAGTTCCATTGGAGCTCAATGCCCTAGACTATATCGATGGCTCTATAGTATACAGGATCACGTGGATCCATCTCACGGGCTTAATCTTTCCTCGCTATTACCGTTTTAAAATACGTAACGAGTAGATTCACTATTATATACCATTTAACACCCATGATTAAGACAATGATAAAGACAATAATGACCATACTTCTACAGTGATATTTTAAACACCAATTTCAAAAAAAATGGGAGGGGGTGAACCCCCTCCCACACCCTCCCGCAAATAAATATAGACAAGCATGGGCGTGAGAGTATTTGAGTCTGGTGTGTGTGTACACGTAGGTTTGATTGTGTGTGTATACTTTATCATGAGGGAAATGATTTCTTTAATTCAGTATTGTCAAATTTCCTTCCAAGGTATGCACCAAATTGCATTATTTCAAGTACAAATTTGCAAAAGCTCCCTACCGTGGGAGGGGGGACACCCCCTCCCACACCCTCCCCCCCTCGGGCGCTACGCGCCCTCGGGCTTGGTCGCTCCGCTCCCTCGCAGCTGTGCCCCCCCCCCCCCCAATCACTTGACCCTCGCTACGCCACTGACTGTTGTAAATGCTTGCCTTATGGCAACAGAAGGTTTTGAAGTGATCCATTCAATTTGCGATTATGTTCGGCTCACGGTAACATGGGTTTAGATTGTTTCATGTCTTCCTGATTATGGATATATGTATGATATCATTGAACTATCATTCAGAGTAATCTTACAACGATATTGTTAGGGCTGGATGAATTATCTTGAAAATAAATCAATGTGTACACTTCTCGACCGAAGAGGTTCACGATAGATTGAATTGGAAAACATTAATAAATCGCCAAAGAATTCATATACATGTATGTCATGATGTATTCAATTGTCAATGGTTTTACTCCAAAGTATATGGAAAACAATTTAGAACGGAAAAGTAGTGAGTATTATTTACGGGTGAAAATACCCTTCTCTTTTAAGTTGAAGATATTCATTGTATACGCTTTGTTAAATTATCGTTAGTTACAGGAAATAATTTGTGTGAGTGTATTCTTATAAATCTATTCTGTTGGGTCATTCCGGTATCAATTGCTTAGCCTTGTCTTTTATCTGGTCCCCATGGAAGTACAGCATTAGTGTATAATGCCCTATAGCTGAAGATGGGTTATCCAGCCGTATTTGTATCACTTGTATATTGTTTCTTTATGTATGATTTGTAAAATTATTTTATTTGTTTATATGAATCTTCATGTATTGTTTCGATGTTGACTTTTTATACAGAAATAAACAAATAAAAACAACAACAAACTATTGTTGTATACGATTGTAGACTAAAATATTACTTGCAGAAAAAAAAGCTCATGAAGTTAAAGTGATCCATTAACTTTGTACACTTGACTTGTACCTTGTTGTTTGGCTAATGGTAGCAGAAAACTTAATTTTTCCTCAAGAAAAAAAATTGGCAGTCATTTCCCATGAAATCAATCAATTTTGGGGTAATTGGTAAATATGTAATTGTCCTGGGAACGCCCCTTTTAAATCGCCAAAATGTGACTCATCTAAAGAACTTTGCCCCATACACGACGCCTATCTACATTCTGTAGATGACGTAAGCCGATGAATTGTCAATCATATGTCAATCACGCTGCTGATTTTGGAACCTAAATGTGGGCGGGGCATAAACTGGCTGCTAAGTGAGATTTGGCATCAGAAAATTAGCCTAAAATCACTACTGTGTTTATTTTCATGGAGTTTTTTCGGCAGACCTAGTTTACAAGTCATCAACTATGGAATAAGTGCCAAAGTACGTTGTATTCTTTAGTTCCTTTAATGGTTCACGCTAATAGATCACTGTAATAGGCATAGGCGTCGATTTCCTCTCGCCATATTGGGGGGGGGGGGGGGATGATACGTTATTTTGACATTTTTTGTCGAGGGAGCGAAGCGACAACCCAGCAGCGTGCCCGGGTTTTTATGACTATGGGGGGGGGGGGGGGGGGAGGGGGTATAGGGGGCCCCAAAAGCTTTTTGATTTTAGCTGTTTAGAACATTGAAGATTATTAAGTGCACATTGCAAGCATCATGTTATGAGGAGGGCTTTGTCCCAAGTATGGTTGAACTTTAGCCTGGTAGATACAGAGATTGCAAGCATCCTGATCGGGAACCCTGAATAGAATTAGTCACGGGATACCCACATTGGGAAGCTTATTGGGGGTTCAGGGGGCGGAGCCCCCGGAAGTAGTGGGATTTGTAATATCCAGAAATAAAGATGTTATCTATATGTAAATTGGAAATACAGTTAACTATTGTATAGTTAGTTATACAGGGTGGCCCCCCAAAAAACGGAACAGGACACTTCCCAAAATATAGTACCATCGGATAGGGTGTCTTCTCCAATGAACAACGATACAAAGAACAGTAATTTTGGTCGTGTGGTTTTATTTTAGGACGCTGTGAGTGAGACCATGTCAGGTGCCCATTTTTGTCAATTTGTACCTAGTCAATGCCAGTTAAATCGCACTCCCTGCCCGTAATACCACTCAGCGACGATGCCCATTCTCTCGGCACACGGCTGAGTGCACACTATCCATGACGCGCCTTGTTCAACGATATGAAAGGCGGTTCGTGCGATTCATCAAGCGCTGGCTCAATACAAATTGACACAAAAGAGAACCTGACATGGTGTCACTCACAGCGCCCTAAAACAAAAGCTACACGACCAAATTGACTGTTCTTGGTATCGTTGTTCATTTGAAAAGACACTCTATCCGATAGACATAATACATTTGTTAACTATATTTTGTGAAGTGCCCCGTTCCGGTTTTTTTGGCCACCCTGTATAGTATCAACTTTCACATTATGAATGAGAGGGGCGGACAATGCTCCTTTATTGTAATGTTATTATATAATTTTGAACCCCAAATATTTGGGGGGATCAATAATACAGGCCACCCCCCCCCCCACCTGAAATATTTGGGGGGGGGGGGGATATCCCCCCCCCCAATCCCCCCCCCCCCCCCGTGATCGACGCCCATGGTAATAGGTCAACCTTGGTAAAATATGACGATGAGCCAAAGTTATTATAAATGTTTTGTTACCTTTCAGAGAGCAATTCATGCTCGAGAGACATTATCTGACGCCTTTGCTTGGTACGTCGCTGAGATTTTCCGCTGTTTAGCTGAGTTAGATCCAGATATGGCGATTAAGCTGATAAATGATATAATGTCAACAACTGAGGACAATACATCACAATTTTCAAAGATGGCAGGTGTCTCCTTTGAAGAAGAAGGCATCACAGAGAGTGGGGTAAGCCGGGTTCCCATGACGATCATTGCAATACAAATAACAATTTGCACCAAATCCTAAATGAACTATATTTTGTCCAGTCGATTGGTAATAGGAATCACAGTTTTGCATTATCAATAAGTAAGCTTGGATATTCTCTTTCCAAATTAAAAAGAAAAACCAAATAAATATTATATCTTTGTATAACCATAACCAAATGTCAAACATAACTATTGCTGTTGATCTCTCATTGCACCAACATAACTTTTATTGTTGACCACTGACTGCATTACAATTATGACTTTTTATGTTTAACCAATTTATTCTTCGCAGGGTTTTTCTGCGGTGGTCCAATCTGCATTATGTGATATGCTAGTTGCTTTGCGACACAGCATCAAGGATACAAAACTCAGAAGAGAAAAGACTGCCAAGGTCTTTGATGAGATGAAATCCTATTTCAAGGAACGAGAAGAGGAAATGAAGCTTCTTGATCCAACAAAGGTATTCTATAATTTATAATTGCATTTTTTTTAGAAAGACAAACAAACGAAGCATTTCATATTTCTCAGCTGTGTAAATGTCCGAAGTACTATTACAAATGCGTTATCGTACATTCTGCAACATTCACAAATAGACGAATGATATACTAAACCGAACACCAAAAGTAACTACCCCTACTAAACAACAGCTCATTATTTCACAACCAAGCATCGTTTCAAGATTTGGTTTCTAAACAATATTTATATGGTAGTTAGGAAAACGATATATACAAATAAGACGTAATCATTTATCCATGGTTGAGTAAGCACACATTTAAGAGAAAATAGTCATATTTTAATATTCGCAAAAATAATTTTATTATTGCAGTTTATCGAGCATTGAGAATGTTTAATTGCATTGTTTTACAATAGCAAATCACATGTGCTGTTTCACAACAATGTACAGACTTGCGCAAGTTCTCGAGACTTTTGAAAGTGGTCATGTTGTCTTTAATCTGTGCTCATTCAGCCATGAACTGATGGATATCTTTGATTTTCAAACAAAATGTTTATAACGACTGTAAAAAATTTGTGGTAAAATTACAGCATGAGGCAATTATCAGTTATGAAATTAATGCATTTATTTTTTACTTATAACTCCACCATGCTCGAAAGGAATATACAATTACAAACAACTTAGTAAAAAGCCTGTTATCATTAAAAAAGAGCCATTAAAACACAAGGGCGCTCTCTAAAAAAGCATTGGTTTCGACCATTTTCATACAAAAGTATGCAAGTGATGTTTTGTTGAAATAATGATTAAACAGGGAGATAACCGACAACTATTTCAAAACCTCTTGAAAATTGTTATTGAAAAAGTGTAAGTATTTTTAATATTTTTTTTAAAATCATCGAATAAATCTAGGCCCCAGATTTATTCCGAGCGGATATATTCATTGATATTTCAGCCGTTTCTGAACCCATTTTGATAAAA